>CAIGQV010018314.1:189025-236337 GCA_903798115.1 Danio jaintianensis | reverse complement strand
TGTCTGTCTGTCTGTCTGTCTGTCTGTCTGTCTGTCTGTCTGTCTGTGTCTACAGAGTCCAACCAAGCAGAAAAGTCATAGTCACTATCATAGTTATTCTGACCTAAATAACGTTCGTCCTCCTGCTTCACCAAAGATCACAGGAGTGTGTGGAGGAACCTGGAAGTAGCCGTTGCCCTTTTGAATTCGACTCTCCTGTTCACCGTTTACTGCAGAGAAATACACACAGAAGATGCTTAAGTCAGAAACCACTGTATGCTTCATAATATCATAATATGCTAAATAAGAAATCTGAATTTAAGAAATAATTAGACTGGAGACAAAACACTGCACAACTAGAGCACAAAATAAATATGCATCCTTTTCAGAATTCAGTGGATTTAGCATGGTTTCATCAAATATGACAGAAATGCATAACTGAAACGTATTGATAGAAAATACTAATAAAAAACGTATTGCTATTGAAACTTAAATTCTGAACTGCGACATGTTGAATATTGATTCAATATATAGTCTGACTAAGGTTTAAAATAAAGGTCAAAAGTGAATATGTCTACCATGGTTGAGCTCATTTTCCTCCTCTTCCAATGGGTTTATATGAGTTCTGGGCCAGAACTCCAACAAGGCCTGCAGGAGCAGCCCACCAAGATTCACTGAATATGAAAAATATGAAAAATATAAATAATGTTTAAAAAACAAGCATACAAACAAAAAAGCTAACATATAAAAAAAATCATACTATTTAGCTGCATAATAGCTATATGTTCCCATGTGTATTTATACATGTATTTTGGTATATGGAAAATAATGTTGGATGTGCCTTAAAATATTCCAATGTACAACAAAAAGTATTTCTTTCATAAGGTAAGTTCATATTTGAACGAAACATTTAATATAATAAATGCAATGAAAACCCAATGCAAAACTCAAGTGAGTTAAGCACTATTTTGTCAAATGTTTTTTCGTCACTCTGAAATACATGAGCCAAATCCAGTCACCAAAATGATTTGGCTATATGATTTCCGACCAATGTTCCTAAACATGACAACCAAACAAAGTGTTTGCTGTTGTGTATTGTATGTGGCACTGAGGCACAAATCATTTTTATTATAGGAAAAATGAGCTACAGCGGTTTCCCCAGTTGCATCAACTTAAAAACACCTAGGATGGAAAAGTGTTTTATTTGCTAATTATTTTTGCAGCATTTTAAGTCTCAGCTTTGGAAAGAAACAGAACTTTTGTTTCCCTTAATTAACAGTGTAATTAACAAATAAACAGTGTTTTAAAATGCTTCAAGAAGAGCATTTTTGCAGCATAAATATTATATATTCATATATTATGCTAACTTAATAAAAACATTGTCACAGCAATGAACCAAGCAGAAGGCCTTACACTTCGGGTCAGATCCATCTGGGCTTGTAAAGCCAGCATCTTTAGCTGCCACCCACGCCGCGAAACAATCACTTTCATCCAGCGTTATAGTCAGCATCTAAAACAGATTTGAAAACTTTTATTTTCCTTTATTATTAACACATTTTTACAAACACATTTACTTCACCTTTATTAATTAAAAACATGATGCTTATGCAAATATCATTATGCTGGATCATCTACTAAATATTAATATCTAGAAACCATAATCATTTTGCTTCTTTTAAATTGTTGTTGCCATAGAAACATTCTGACAGTTAGAATAAGTTAATTGCCTCAATTAAAAGAACACCTTACAAGAAGACACTTACAATCCACTCATCCTGTGATCATCTGTAGAAGCATTGTCTAAGTTTATTATCTGTTTGTATTAATATTCTATCTCAGATATTAATGTTATGTACATAGATAGATATCTATAGCTCATTGTATGTACATCTTTTTACATAGTTTCACTCTGTTTCAACATACTCAATGTGGCATGGAATAAAGCAGCATTCTCCCACAATCTCACGTGTTGGAAAGAGTTTATCTGTCTGTCTAACTTTGGGAAGAGAGACACCGGAGTAAGGGCAGAACAATCATTCATTTGAATACTTACCCCAGTTTTGAGATCTACAGAAAACCAGTTTGGCACATAGACCATCTTGAACCTCTTTTTAACTTCCTCATCAAAGTCCACTTTACCCAGATCTTCCCCCTTACAGGCCTAAAAAAACACAGAGGAAAATTACATAATGCTAGGACAAAAGATTCCACAAAACACTTCTCACAACCTGTTTTTACCTTAAGGACATCCCAGAATGCCACGCTGTTGTTGGTGTCTTTAGTGAGTATGTGCCTTTTGTCATTGAGAATATGACACTGGACAATGCTGGTGCCTCCTGAAAGTTATTTATAGAGAAAAAACTAGTTATTTAACTACTACAAAGAACCACCTTAACCTCCTGCTTTAAGGGAACACTCTCCTTTATTTGGAAATAGGCTCATTTTACAACTCCCCTAGAGGTAAACAGTTGAGTTTTACTATTTTTATATCAATTCAGCCAATCTCAGGGTCTGGCAGGAGCGCTTTTAGCTTAGCATAAATCATTAAATCAGATAAGACCATTAGCATCTCGGTCTAAAATAATCAAAGAGTTTCAATAATTTTCCTATTTTAAGCTTAACTCTTCTTTATTGTGTACTAAGACCAACTGAATTATTATTATTATTATTATTATTATTATATTACACCAGAATGAGAGCAAAGTTCCTATCCATATCGGCCTGAAAAAAATTGCAACTTTTCATTTTCCGTCAGTCATAGTACATGCTGTAATTACAGAAGAGTCTAGCTTTAAATTGGACAATTATCGAAACTCTTTTATGATTTTTTTTTTTTTGTGAGATGCTAATGGTCTAATCCGATTCAATGATTTATGCTAAGCTAACCTAGAAGAGCTCCCTGCTAGATCCGGTGAATGGATTCAAAAAAGGTAAAACTCAATGGTTTAATTCTACTCCCTATTTCCAAAAAAGTGGAGTGTTTATTTAAGCTGAGATGCACATTGATGGCCTTTTACCTTTGATGACCTGCTCTGGCTGTGTGCACAGTGGGGTTAAAGGGGCACTGCAGTCATTGTCATAGTCTCCTGATGCTCTGAAGTTGTGCATAGCCTTTAGAGACTGACAAGGTTGAAAAACAAACAAAGAAAGAGACACATGAGCTGATTAAACACACAATATATGCAAGAACATCTTTGTTTGAAGGCAACTAGAAAAATAACACACTCAGCACAATTGTTAGAATCAGAAAGTAAGTACTTCAGTTAATCCAGGGCTGTCAGTTTTTGAGCATAACAATGTTTTACATAACTTTTTTGTTTACGATAATAATGAAACATTTTTCCTACATGTTTTTTTTATTATTTAAATTATTATTATATAAATGATTTGTGCCTCAGAATATATATATATATATATATTTATTTTTTTGATTGGCTACAGAGAAAACCCCTGTTGTCCAATGACTTATGTTATGACAATGTTGTCCTAACTTGCCTAGTTAACCTAATTAACCTATTAACCACCATTAATTTTAAACCAAGCACCTTTGTAATTCATACCCCAGCATATGTAGCACCATGAAAGTCCTCACTGTACTTTACAATTCAATTACACTTAATTTTTAAGTTAAAAAAGTCATGTTCAAAGATCTCTAATAAAATAATAAAAAAATTTTTTGTTGAATTCAATACTGGTTATATTCAAATGCGATTTCTGAAATGTTGATGAAATTCCCATTATTTGTTATTGGTTATAGAACAAGATTTAATTTTAAGATTTTTAAATTTAAGAATTTCTCTGTTTTTTTGTTCTGTTTTTGACAATTGAGTACAACTGTTGAAATAAAAACCAACACAGGTCCTTGAAATTAAATTTGTTTATGATTTTAAGTACTTTTCCAAGCCTTGAATTCATATGTCTGAAATTCAAGTACTTTCAAGAAGCGTGGGAACCCTGGATTTGACTTCTGCAAAGTGAGAAATATGTTTTTGATACTCCAACTGATGTCGAATACCTTTTCCATACAAGAGTATAAAAAAAATAGATTTTTAAAACCAAAATCTGTCATTTTCTTCTATAATTTGGATGCAGTCAAACATTCAACATCAGTCAACCTTGAAACCAGGATTGGGAATAAAAATAATTGCATAATCAAAATCATATCAAAATCCAAATAGTTGGAACTTGGCTCAGAGGAAAAGAGAAATCATATATTTTTGGTAGAAAAAAATTGCTATAAACTAAATCAAATTTGTTGAAAAAGTATGACTATAAAATTCAAAAGTATAAATTAGCACCTCAAAACTAGTAGGAAAATAAATATTGGAATTTACTCAGCAAATAGGATGCAGGATAATGCTATCATTACATAAGAGCAGCTTAGACAAATCAAAGGTAACTTTGATAAAGATATAGAAAATATCTATATTTTTTGATGATATGCAGAATGTCTATGCAGAATGATGACTGAATGTTTTATGTGATCGGAGTTGTGATTACAGGCGACACTGTGGCTCAGTGGTTAGCACTGTCGCCTCACAGCAAGTAGGTCGCTGGTTCGAGTCCCGGCTGGGTGAGTTGGCATTCTGTGTGGAGTTTGCATGTTCTCCTCGTGTTGGCATGGGTTTCCTCCGGGTGCTCCGGTTTCCCCCACAGTCCGAAGACATGCGTTATAGGTGAATTGAATAAACTAAATTGGCCGTAGTGTGTGCGTGTGTGTGTGTGTGTGTGAATGAGTGTGTATGGATGTTTCCCAGTACTGGGTTGCAGCTGGAAGGGCATCCGCTGTGTAAAACATATGCTGAATAAGTTGGCTGTTCATTCCGCTGTGGTGACCCCTGATGAATAAAGGGACTAAGCCGAAGGAAAATTAATGAATGAATAAGTAGTGGTTACTGACCCATTTGTTAACAAAAGATTTAGTTGTAGACACCCAGATTGCTTGTGGAGGATCAGCTGATCTGTCTAAATCCATCTGCACAAAGGAAACATCAACTTATTCATTAGGATTTCAGTACCTTCATTTTTATATTTTCACTATGCATCTCGAGCTTGCCCTCACCCTTAAAACAGGTGCTTTCTCTTCACATATAAGCACACGCATGTCAGGGTTACGCAGGTCCGTGCAGTAGATCTTTCTGTCCCGTCCTCCAGAGTAAATGTGCGTAAAGGCTTCGTTCACCTGCAGGGCCCACACGCCCTCATCATGGACCCGGTATGTGGCAATGCATCTCTGCTGGCCAAGAGACCACAAGCGTATTGTTCCGTCCGAGCTCCCAGAGAGACACTAGACAAGGAAATAAAGCAGGTTTTACATGCACATCTGAATGAGTATGACAATGATAGTGTCCAGACTAGCAGAAGCAAAGAAATTTTTTTAAGGTAATATTTACAAATCTGACCCTGACCACATTGTATATTAACCATTTATCAGACAAAGAACCATATGTGATCCTGGACCATGGCTGAATTCCAGTACACTCACTAACATCCCTCCGTCTCGTTCCCTTGGATGTAAGTCAATGATTATGTTACACAACTGTCCACTACTGGCGGAACATCTAAATAGGTTTAAATGGAAGGCCCTAAACCCTTGAGCACTTGGAAACTACAGTGTTGTGACGTCACAATTGCATTGCATTCTGGGGACATATAGGTGCTGGAGAGGACATATGAATCTAACTCGCTCCTTCTGTCAAAATCAAGGGATCGAGGGTATGTAGATGTAAGCTTCCTTTGTTCACTTGATGAAGTGGAGCACACTTTAAAATGGCGGCAGGGATTTCCCGAGGGAACAAGGGAAGGGAAGTTTGCAAGTGTTTGTCTAAAAGTAGACATAGTAGACATAAAGTCTTATGTTGCACAGGCATATTTTTGTCAATAGCTACGTTTCCATCCAACTATTTTTATGCGCATTTTGGATATGCGTATAAAAAACGGTTAATGGAAACGCCAAGATGCACATACATTTTGAAAATGTGCATAAAAAACGTATGTGCATAACTGAGTAGGATAAACTTTTTATTCAATAAGAAAAGATGCGCATAAACTACGATGGAAACACTTTTACCGAACAAACTCCAGTATGCATATTAAAAAAAGGTCATGTGATTTTGTTATAAGAGATCATGTGCTGATAAAAATGTGTATGAATGGATAAACCAGCAGGCTGAGCACATTGTAAAGCATCTGAAATGCTGTTTTGGTCATTCCAAAACACCATTTCTGTATTAGTGTTATTATATTTTTAATTACCTCCAGGACTGTCAAGAGCGTCTATGCTCTGCATCTCACGCCTTCAAATGCCACCACACGTTCATTGCATGTCAGCATTGTCTTCTGAGGTGCAAGTAATTTATTAAATAAGGAAAAGATTCACGGGCTGCACGGTGGCGCAGTGGGTAGCACGTTTGCCTCACAGCAAGAAGGTCGCTGGTTCGAGCCTCGGCTGGGTCAGTTGGCGTTTCTGTGTGGAGTTTGCATGTTCTCCCCGTGTTCGCGTGGGTTTCCTCCGGGTGCTCCGGTTTCCCCCACAAGTCCAAAGACATGCGGTATAGTTGAATTGGGTAGGCTAAATTGCCCGTAGTGTATGTGTGTCAATGAGTGTGTATGGATGTTTCCCAGTGATGGGTTGCAGCTGGAAGGGCATCCGTTGCGTAAAACATATGCTGGATAAGTTGGCGGTTCATCCTATCCTATCCTAAAAATCAATCAATGGAAATCTTTTTTTATTTAGCTGTTAGATAAATAAAAATTAAGAAAAAAGAAATGGCATAAATAAAAAATTATCACTTATGACTGGTTTTGTGGTCCATGGTCATATATTGAATATAATATAATTTTGTTTAAGTCATAAAAGTTGTAATAACCCCATCAACACTACAGGGTTTTTCCAATGAGTGCCCTATTAAGGGTTGACATTTCAATTACTATCATTTTGGAATGCATCTAAATCTATGTTTTGCATGTGATGCATCATACATCATATCATACAAGATGTGCAATATTGTCTGCAAGTCCCACCTGAGTGCCGTCTTTGTTTAGTAATAAAGATTTAACGTTGTCAGTGTGGCCTTTCAGCTTCATCAGCTTGGCACATGTTCGTGGATCCCAGACCCTCAAGACCTACCAAGAAAATGTGAAGCAAACAGAGCAAAGAAGAAGCAAATGTGAAGCAAAGAAAACCTTTTCATTTAACCCTGCAGCAACATCAGTGACAATATTCCTTCCTTCAAATAATAAGGAAACAAAAATGGCAAGTCTTACCTTTTCTGTAGATCCCGAAATGATCACCGTTCCTGTCTGATTCATTGCTAGACTGTAAATGGAGTCCTTGTTTCCGCTCAATGAGGAAGCTGTCGCAGAAAATATGTTGGTTAAGTTACTTTTAAAAGCAATTCATTACTAATTACATAATTAAAATTGTATTTTAATTACTTTGTCGGAAAAGTAACTTAGTAACTCAAGAGTAATTTAATTACTTGACTCACTACTAAAAATCCACATAAATCCCAACACATTGACAATAGAAATAAAAATCTTAATTCTTTAAATGAGTCAAACAGGACATTTTAGTTTTGTTAAAAAATACACTTAAAAAAAAAAATCTATCAATTAAAATATGTAACATTACGTATCAAAACTCAAAACATTTGAAAGTAATGGCGTCATATTTCATACATATATTGGCATTATTTTCTAAATCATTTATTTGTTTCTTAGTATGTACAACTGTTATATAAATCTATTATTCTCTTGTTTAAATTGAATATTGAAAAATATATCTCAAATAAATATATATGGTTCTCTGAATTTATCCCATATATTGTCATGAACTGATTTCTCAATTTTTTTCTTAAGTACATGCAATTGTCTTGATAAATGTAGTCTTTTTTTAATTGAAAAATAGAATTATTTAGCAAAATATATAACAAAAAAATCAAATTACTCTGCTTCTCTGAATTGATTCATACAGAACTGTTTATGTACATTATTTAAACAAGTATAAGTAGCAATAAATTAAATTACCTAAAAGTAAAAAAGTAACCCCTTACTTAAATTTCAGTGGAAATGTCATTTAATTACTAGTTACTTTGTGACCAATTGCACAAAAACTGGATGCAATAGTGCACTCACTACAGAGCAAATGAGTTTTCAGAATCTCCTGCTTATTCTTACTCAACATATAATAAGTATGATGGTGTCAACAGTGATGACTCAGCATTTACTCACTGGTGACTGTATTATTAGAGGCGGTCAGAGCTGTCAGTGTGTTCACATCCCACAGAAAGATCTGCCTGTCCAGCCCAGCTGATGCCACCAGCTCTTTGTCCTTTGCATATGCTAAAGCTTTGACATAGTCCTACAGCATAATTCACAATTACCAGGTTAGACATATGACGATATTAAATAATTCAATATATAGTGATAATCAACATGCACAATATTGATATTGTGGGCACTTCAAAATATTGTGAATAATAATTTATTTAAACGTTTAGACCGCCTTGTCAACAGTAGTTTACATATGTATACTTAGATTCTGTATAACGTTTAAGAAGTCCAATAATATATATCTATATGTAAATACTCATATTCAATATTCATAGAAGGAAATATTCTGCTTAATTTTGTGTGCATAAGTAAAATGTGGAGGATCTTTATATACTTGTAAACATTTACTGCAATTGTGTATATTCCCCCAATAATAAAAAAAACTACTTTTAGACTGCCTTTTAAGAATATTCACATTGTTTTATTTGCAATGGTTGTTCATAACAGCACCAAATGCTTGAAGACTTAAAAGATTATTTACTTTCATACATTTTCACATTATTCCAGCCTACACTATTGGAAATTCTGTGACTATTTAAAGCCCTTTTGTTTGTTAATTCTATACATTAAGGTTCTCATTTGTTAATTGAATCAGTTAATTTAATTAAAGTCAGTTCAATGATAACTAATACAAAAGTATTTATTAATCGTTGGCGATGTTAATTTCTTAGTCCTTGCCTAACAATGCATTAAAATCAAAAGCCGCTAATAACTAATTCAAATTTCTCACTGCTGATTTTAATGCATTAACTAATATTTACTAATAAGACTTTATTGTAACGTGTTACTTATTGTACTTTATAATCATTTTGCTATTTAATTTGTTTAAAAAACAAATCTACTGCAAGCATGTATATACAATAATGCAATACACTAAATATTTTTGGATTATTACACCTATTAATGTAAGCATTTTTTACAGATTACCTCAACATTGTGATAATACGATAAAAGCTTCAGCAATTAATCGCATCAAGAAAATCTGATACCAACAGAATCCTAATTCATGAATGCATATACATAGCCTAATAGGGCTGCATTTCAACATAGATATCGCAATGTGCACATCTGAAATAGTCACATCGCAGGATCTGCAATGTTGTAGCAGGATTATAGATGACCAGGAACCACAGTTGATTGTGTTTGTGTAATTGTGTAAGCATTTAAAGCATTCATGCACAATAAATTATAATGTTTGTAACTAAGAACGGTTAATTTTATTTAAGTGTACATACACAATGAAAACTACACTGCTGTTTTACATTTGATTATTACATTTGTGTACCTGAACACTGCTAGACTCCCAGAAAAATCTGTGTTGATGTTTTTATCTATATCTTTGCTCTACTGTTTTTATCAATGCTTATGATTGGTTTATTATATTTAATACAGATGTACTCTGTATACAGAATCATCCTAATCAATGTAAAATTATGTAAATTCTTTCCAAATAGAGCTATGGACCCTTTTCACAAGCCTGTTATGACATTTTAACGGTCATCAGCATCTTAAATTCTTAAAAGTTTTTAATATTTAGATTTTTTTTTTAAAACGTATGAACATTTATATGTATTTATGTATGTAGTATATCATCTTTGCTTCAAATTACAAAAAACGAATTACCGGTTGTGCGAGGCGTTTCTAATGCAGCGTCTATAGGACAGGACAGTAAATTTGACGTTAGTCTCTCTTCTGGCTGCGGTCATCAGTCTCACACTATTTTTTTCCTTTTTCTGAAAGTCTTTATAGCATCATCGTGGAGTTTTTCTTTTATTATTTGAGCAAAAAAGACTGTAAAAAAATTATTTGTTGTATTCTCCCATTCACTGCGCTCTAAGTTTTCTTAACTATGACGACTTCTGCTACTGAGAAACCCGGAAATGTGAAAAGGGTCTATTAATTTCATCCAATGAAATTATACTCAATATCGCAATATGTATCGCAGAAAAATTAAATATTGCGATGTCATATTTTTCCAATTTCATGCAGCCCTACTGCGTAATAAATAAAAAATATGTTCGAATTACAAAAATAGTACCAATCAGCTTCACGCTGTTTGCTAGGGTAATTGTGAAAGGTGCAAACTAGGGTTATGTGAGACTTCCATTAGCATAATTTAAAAACAAAAGCAGCAATTTATGGCTAAAAAACACAATATGAAATACCTTATGTGTCCGTAATGTAGACATGCAGAAACCCTTGTGAGCATTCCAGACTTTCACTGTGGTGTCCGAAGAGGCTGAGATCACTACAACACAAAATATATATTTGACGGAAATCCAGCATGATGGATTTTTAAAATATATCTAAAGTGCATAGACATACATGTCTTTCCATTACAACAGAGGATGATGTCATTCACCCAGTCGGTGTGGTGCTCCATTGAAGCGATGTAAGGATCCTGCTGTGAGAGCAAACAGATGCTAGTTGGATTGATCACAAACAGTTGACCATATACAGAACTATAGACAGAATTTGAATGACTTGTGACTTTAAACTAGATGTAAAGTTAACATTGTTGCTCAAAATACAAAGTAAATAAAATCCACTAAATAAAAATCACCAAGTAAATCACAATAAGTGTTTAAGATAAATCACTTTGTGTTGATTGACACTCCATATCCGGATGATGGAATCTCGGCCAGCTGTGAAGAGTCTGTTGAGAGCAGGATCCAGTTGAAGAGCATTTACACCGTTACGATTGTACTTCTCCACCTCATCTCTAATCACATAGGAAACCTGTAAACACATTAATATTAATAACTCAAGTTTATTAGACAATTACATGCTACCATTGAGGTAAAGTTGGTTTTAATATTCGCACATTCGTTCAGTGACAACATGTATATTTTATATAGCTACACCAGCTACTTTATAAGGTACACCTTACTAGTACCAGGTTGGACCCTCTTTTGCCTTCAGAACTGCCTTAATCCTTCGTGGCACAGATTCAACAAGGTACTGGAAATATTCCTCAGAGATTTTGGTCCATATTGACATGATAGCATCACGCAGTTGCAGCAGATTTGTCGGCTGCACATCCATGATGCCAATCTCCTGTTCCACCACATCTCAAAGGTGCTCTATTGGATTGAGATCTGGTGACTGTGGAGGCCATTTGAGTACAGTGAACTGATTGCCATGTTCAAGAAACCAGTCTGAGATGATTCGCGCTTTATGACATGGCGTGTAATCCTGCTGGAAGTAGCCATCAGAAGATGGGTACACTGTGGTCATAAAGGGATGGACATGGTCAGCAACAATACTTAGGTAGGCTGTGGCGTTGACACGATGCTCAATTGGTACTAATGGGCAGGATGGATCCATGCTTTTTATGTTGTTGACGCCAAATTCTGACCCTACTATCCAAATGTCGCAGCAAAAATCGAGACTCATCAGACCAGGCAACATTTTTCCAATCTTCTATTGTCCAATTTTGGTGAGCCTGTGCGAATCGTAGCCTCAGTTTCCTGTTCTTAGCTGACAGGAGTGGCACCCGGTGTGGTCTTCTGCTGCTGTAGCCCATCCGCCTCAAGGTTCGACATGTTGTGCATTCAGAGATGCTCTTCTGCAGACGTCGGTTGTAACGAGTGGTTATTTGAGTTACTGTTGTCTTTCTATCAGCTTGAACCAGTCTGGCCATTCTCCTTTGACCTCTGGCATCAACAAGGCATTTGCGCCCACAGAACTGCCGCTCACTAGATATTTTCTCTTTTTCAGACCATTCTCTGTAAACCCTAGAGATAGTTGTGCGTGAAAATCCCAGTAGATCAGCAGTTTCTGAAATACTCAGACCAGCCCGTCTGGCACCAACAACCACGCCACGTGCAAAGTCACTTAAATCCCCTTTCTTCCCCATTCTGATGCTCGGTTTGAACAGCAGCAGATCATCTTGACCATGTCTACATGCCTAAATGCTTTGAGTTCCTGCCATGTGATTGGCTGATTAGAAATTTGCGTTAAGAGCAGTTGGACCGGTGAGTGTATATTGTTCACAATGCTTAATATATTCTTTGAATATTCAGTCTGAAATCGCATGCACGTATAACATCAAAACAACATTAGCACTATTTAATTGACTGTGAACAATGTTGTACTTTGATAGTCACTGGCTGATAATATGATTTTACTATTTATAATTTACAAACAGTACTTTTCTGAAATTATATTAAGAAGGTGAAAGTCTGAATGTGTGAATATAAATCCAAATTTACCCCAATCGTGCAACCTAATGTGTATATCACACTGCCAATTAACCTTAAAAAATAAGCTTTTAAAAATTGATAACAAAGGAAGCATTAGGAATTGACTTGTATGTATTATGAATCCATCTCCAGCTGTATAAGACCTGCTTTTATCTTTTACCTAATGCGGTTTTAAATAAGAAGCCAATTGTGTTGAATTAAGAATTTTAATGACAAGAGCACGTACATTTACAATGGGCAAAAGAAATATTTGGACATCTTAAAAAAATTATTGAATGGCATTGCGTTGCATACCAACACTGTACCATGGTAACACCACAGTACTTCACTAAAGGTGGAAATGTTTACGTCTGTAAATATTACGGACTCCATATTAGGCGACATCTGAATAAAGGTAGATGCACTGCCAAATAGCTTTAAAGTTTCACAAATATTATCTGTAAATGATCACCTGGACCTTTCTCCGTCCAGCGGCGTTCTGCCTGTGAAGTGTCGCCATCTTGCATGTTGACAATCAGTGCATGCGTCACTTCCGGGCGGATATACTTGGAGCGTTTGAGACAAATCTAGTGTCACCAGAGGCCGCTGTTCGGTACATTTGTGTGAGTATCTTTTAATATTTTAACATTAATTTTAATATTTATCTTTTCCTAAAAGATTATTCATTATTAGATTAAATAAAAATGAACATTTGATGGTACGAAAGACTATTAAAAAAAGACTAATCGTTCCTGAAGTGTTGTCTATAAACGAAATGTCACAGCGCAAATTATTTACTTCAGGAAAGCCATTCAGTGGCTATACAAAATAAGCTGACATGTCAGAAAGTAGCAACAAATTTGTAGTAGGCCTACGGAAATATAGCCTACAAGTATTAAACCAAACTCAAATTACAACGAGATTCATCATGTTTTTAAAAGAGAAAAAAAGTCATATTTAAATTTGCAGCAATTTTTATGTATTCAAAATAGAACAAAAACCATAAAACACAAATAACTGTATGATTATAGTGTAAACAGTTATTAATATATTATTATAAATACTGATTGTTTGTTATAAACATGGGGCGACACGGTGGCTCAGTGGTTAGCACTGTTGCCTCACAGCAAGAAGGTCGCTGGTTCGAGTCTCGGCTGGGTCAGCTGGCATGTTCTCCTTGTGCTGGTGTGGGTTTCCTCCGGGTGCTCTGGTTTCCCCCACAGTCCAAACAAAGACATGCACTATAGGTGAATTGGATGAACTAAATTGGCCGTAGTGTATGTGTGTGCATGTGAGAGTGTATGGGTGTTTCCAGTACTGGGTTGCAGCTGGAAGGGCGTCCGCTGTGTAAAACATATGCTGAATAGGTTGGCGGTTCATTCCGCTGTGGCGACCCCTGATGAATAAAGGGACTAAGCAGAAGGAAAATGAATGTTAAACATATGTAATGTTGAGGGGTAAAGCTACGTTTAACCATGAAAGACTTAAATATGGAAAACCAAAACAAAAAAGAAAAGAAAAAAGGTTTTTCTCTGTCTGAACAAAAGTAAATGCAACGTACAAAGCGTACAAAGAACATTTTCAAATATTTCCCAAATAATGGTTAACAGACCAAAGACATTTGCACAGTATTTCCAGCCTGATTTGTCAGTTTAGTGGCTAATTCGTACCAGTTCACTTGTACGAAAATGTACGATTTTTAAAAGGAGGCATGGCACTCAACTCCGCCCCTAAACCCAACCGTCATTGGGCAATGAGCAAATCGTACTAAATTGTATGAATTAGATCGTACGAATTCATACGGATTAGCCACTAAATCAAAAAGTTACGAATTGCCGCGAGATTGTGTTGGTATTTCCAATAATTTGTTTTTCTGGGGAAATCTTAAGTGTGGCTAGAAAAAAACTTTCTTTTTAATAACAACTTTAAGGTCAATATTATTAGCCCCCTTAAGAAATAATGTTTTTGATTGGTTAGAACAAACCACTTTTATCCAACTTTCGTAATTACTCTAACTTGCCTACTTAACCTATTTAACCTAGTTACATCTTTAAAATGCACTTTAAGCCGAATACTAGTGTCTTGCAAAGTAGAAAAATATTTTTACTGTCACAATAGCAAAAACAAAAGAAATTAGTTATTAAAAATTAGTTATTAAGACTGTTATGTTGAAATATAATATATATTTGTATCGTGAACATTGTAGATAATATAGTGTTTGTGGCTGGTGATTTGGGAAAAAAACACTGTAGTCAAAACAATTGTAGTTTAGTAAAGTAGGTGAATATTAACAGATACACAACCATATAACCTCTATTAGGATAAAAAGGAGAGAAAGCATGAAAATAAAACATGAAAGGAATGATGATGACGATGATTAAGCTTTCAGTTTTGGCCCAAACAAAGTTAATGTTGCGGTTTTTGCACATTTGTCTTTGCACAACACTAACATTTTTGTGTGTGCACATAACTGCACAATAACTTTTTGGCTCAAACTAAGTAAGTGCTGTGGAGGTTTTTGTAATGTTCTCTTTGCACAACACGTGTGTGTGGACACTAACTTTTTGGCCCAAACACAGTTTCCAAAGTTTGCTAAATTACAGGTGGAAATGAGAAACATCTCTAGTTTTAATATTATATGGTGTTCAGACGTTCCTCTTTAAAAGAAGAAAGTATCAACTATATGCAAATTGACCCACATTTGGTTTATGACCACTGAAAATGTGTAAAATTTTACAGTTTACTCACAAAATCATATTTTTATCCCACATATCTCTGCAAATAGATACCAAAGGAAAGGGCTGTTCAAAACCAGATAACCAGAATATTCTTGAGTTATAGAGATGAAAACTTTGTGGGGGGAAAAACTAAACAAAAATCCCATTATGGGAGGAATCAGGTCATCTACGAGTCATTTAAGCACCGGTTTCCCAACAAACAAGTTGCGGTGCATCTTTGTAAGAGGGGCCGGTGCTCGTTTTGGCTGCGCCCCCAGTTCCAGTCACGGGTGGCTCTCTGCACCGGGCCGCCTGCCTCGGGCCCATCGGAGATCCAACGTCGCTGCGGCATCCTTGCCTTTAGTCGGGATTCTGACTTAGAGGCGTTCAGTCATAATCCTGCAGATGGTGACTTCGCGACAGTGGCTCCTCAAGCCAAGTGCACAAACCAAATGTCTGAAAAATTCTCCACTGAAATATATTGCTCCAATAATTGCTCAATGCAACAGATTAACCAAACTCTATGTAAAAACATTTGCTATTTAAATAATAAGTAATATTAATAATTAGGGTGGTATGGTGGCTCAGAGGTTAGTACTGTCACCTCACAGCAAGAAGGTTGCTGGTTCGAGTCCCGGCCGGGCCAGTTGGCATTTCTGTGTGGAGTTTGTCATGTTCTCCCCATGTTGCCGTGGGTTTCCTCCGGGTGCTCCGGTTTTCCCCACAGTCCAAAGACTGAACGCTATACGTGAATTGAATGAACTAAATTGGCTGTAGTGTATGATAAGTGTATGTGTGAATGCGAGAGTGTATGGGTGTTTCCCAGTACTGGCTGCAGTTGGAAGGGCATCCGTAACGTGGTTCATTTCGCTGTGGCCACCCCTGATAAATCAAAGACTAAGCCGAAGGAAAATGAATGAATAAATGAATAATAATTAGATTTTTTGCAACACAATTTTTTTGTGCACTTACCTTTTAACACGTACACGATAGGGTTGTGCAAGCATTTTGCAGATTTGTTTACGTAAAACTTTGTGTTGTTGTTTACCCTTTTGCATACAACAAATTTATTTTTTGCACATTAACTTTTGTAGACCAAAAAGATGTGTTGTGAATGCACTTTTTTGGCACGGCACTGTTTTTTAGCACAATAATATTTTAAGCCAGAAAGTTTTTTTTAAACATTTTTTTATTGCATCTCTGTCTCCTTCTCCTTCAGGTTCTCCTCCTTCTCCTCCTTTTACTTCTCCTCCTCATCATCCTTCTGCTTCTCCTGCTGTTTCTTTTCTTTTTTCTCTTTCTCTTCTCCTCTTTCTCCTCCTTTGTCTTTTCTATCTCTTCCTCCCCCTTCTCTGTTTCTTCCTCCTTTATCTCATCCTCATTCTTATCCTCCTCCTCTTCATTTTCTTTCATCCTCTCCTCTTTTATCTTCATCTCTTCCTCCACCACGCTCTCCTGCTTTTTTATCCTGCTATTTCTCTTTCTCCTTCTCCTTATTCTCTTCATGTTTTCCTTCTCCTCCTCCTCCTCATTTTCTTTCATCTTCTCTTTTATTTTCATCGCCTCCTCATTCTTATCCTCCTTTTCATTTACTTTCATCCTCTTCTCTTTTATCTTCATCTCTTTCTCATTCTTTTCCTCTTCATCATCATTTTCTTTCAACCTCTCCTCTTTTATCTTCATCTCTTCCTCCACCACCCTCTCCTCCTTCTTCTCCTGCTCTTTTATCCTGCTATTTCTCTTTCTCCTTATTCTCTTCTTTGTTTTCCTTCTCCTCCACCTCATTTTCTTTCATCCTCTCTTTTATCTTCATCGCCTCCTCATTCTTATCCTCCTTTTCAGTTACTTTCATCCTCTCCTCTTTTATCTTCATCTCTTTCTCATTCTTTTCCCCCTCATCATCATTTTCTTTCAACCTCTCCTCTTTTATCTTCATCTCTTCTTTCACCACCTCCTCTCCCTTCTCCTCCTCCTCATTCATTTTGCTTTTTCACTTTCTCCTCCTCCTCTTCTTAATCTTTTCCTCATCCACATTCTTCTCATCATTCATTCTCATCTCCTCCTCCTCTTCCCTTTTGTTGACATACTCTACATTATGTGTCTTCATGTTATCATTCTCATCCACCTGTAGAACAAAACCAAACTAAGTCAGTTCACATGTGAGCAGATGTCATGTCATTCCTCTCAATAATCCTGAAATAGACTCTTGATATATTAGTGAAAGCATCAGGAGAACACGGATTGGTCATCTTTATATGTACTCGTCACCTTTTGGTCGTCCTTCACACAACTCGCTTCATGATTATGAATGATGACAAGAGCAACCTCCAGACTCTGGCCAGAATGTTCGAATGTTATCTGTTAATAGAGAAATAATAGCATTAACACATTTTAAACAGTCATTCTAAAGGCGACTTTTACTTTGAATGAAAGTAAATTAAAAATAGTAATTATTTACACCGTTAACAATTTCTTGTAGAATCTGCAGTAACTTATTGGCAGCAGTTCGCCAGTAACTTGCTGTAAATTAACAGTATTGTATATCTTTATCGTAGAATATACAGTAATTTTCACAGTGCAACTTTAAAATACAGTAAAATACTAAATAACTATCCTACAGTAAAATACAGTTCATATTACAGTTATATACTGTGTGATTTACAAAAATCATTAACAGTGCATAACATTATAAGTAAAAAAAAAATCTAGCAATAAAAATGATCATTTACCATCAGAGTCTGCAGAGACAGAGAGCTGCTCCTCAGTCTGCCAAAGCAGGACTGAAGAGTTTTCTCATAGCTTTGAGGAAATTGGCCACTTTACTCTTTTTCCTCTGCGTTGTTTTCTCTTCCTCCTCCACGTCATCTATTAAAAGAAATGATTGCAGTTTACACATTGGAAACAATTTTTAGAACATCCCTTATGAACATTTACCATAGTTTTACAACAGATCAATCCAAAAGACAAAAAGCACATGATTATTGTAAGACTTTATTACCACAAATTCACCATGGTTTTGTGACAGTTGCCATAGTTTGACCATAATATGTGTAATAAATTTGTGGTTACACAACTAGTCAATGCATCAACATTTATATTACTGGATTTGTATGATAAGTGTTTTTTTTTAAGAGAATGCAGACTAGATGTATTAGAAAAGCTGAAAATGGGATGCCACATTAATGTACAGAATCGTTTTACTTAAATACATGAACCTAAATGCAATAGTAATAATATTCAAGTCAGTTTTCACTAATTCATAAGATATAATTTTTGTGAATAATAAAATGCTAATAACATTCACTATTTCAGCATATACTATTTTTGCTCTACGTTAACTGTGTAGCACAGTAATTGAAATTATAACATAAACATAAATAAATGATAACAATAATATACTAAAACCACCTGTTTTAAAAGTCTACTAAACAAATACAAATAATTATCACATTTGCATTCAGGAAAACAATCCAGCAACTATAAAATTATTATATATTAGATTAGATTAGATTAGATTCAACTTTATTGTCATTTTCACATGTACAAGTACAAGGCAACGAAATGCAGTTTAAGTCTAACCAGGAGTGCAATAGCAGCAAGTGCAGGATATAGGTATAAGTTATAAAGTGCAGTTATAGAAAAACTATGGGTAATATTTACAGATGGATGTACTAGGAACATTATATACAGGTTGTATTAACTATGATCAGAGATTTACAATAAATGAATATATGTTGCTATTAATAATCAGAAGTATGCAGATATATATGAACATAATTACAAATGTATATGTGCAGCGGATATGTACAATTCAAGATGATTTAGTGCAACAAAGTGCAAAAAATATGTACAATTTTCAGTGTGCATATAAAAATATATACAGGATGTTTTATATAAAATCTGATAGCAAGTGAAATATGTTTCTATAGCCTATAAGACTCAAGTGAAAAGATTATTCGAGTGAAAGAAACAGAAGCCCTTCACCGGGTCAGAGTTTAGCTTCAGACCGGCACAAGAATCATCACTGTTTTAGCTAAAGTAATAACAAGGAATGAATAAACGTGAATTTAAATAGTACTTTGGAATGTTGTTCTTTTTATATATCTAAAAAAATACTTTTAAAATGTTTGTTAAGCGAATTAATATGTTTGTATAGATATAAACTATGCCCTATAGGCCTTATTCATCCAAAATAATTACAAATGTTTTGGGCCAGATGTCAGGAGGAAATGGACGGAAAGGGCGCTCAGTAATCTCTACATGTTAATCAAGGAAACTCCAACTCATTTCACAATATAAATATGTCTTACAATCATTTCCAGTGTCAGGCGTTCGCTTGAGCTGTGTGTCTTTCTGACTTTGGAAGATCTTATTTTTCCTGGCAGCTTTTAGAAAAGAGGGCAGTTTTAAGAGCCGGTTTTTCTTTGGCTTCTCCATCACAGTTGTATTCGTATTCTCCATACTCAGTTCGTCTTCCACCATATAGACACAGTTTGTTCACTCGGACAGAATCAGCGATCGTTCTTGCTACTGTAAACCAACAAAGTGAATTGTGTTTGTGCTGCAGGTACACTGGTACACTGGTGTTTTGAATTCATCCCTACTTTTAGGATATGATCCTAAAACTTTTAAACTAGCTGTCATTAAGCCTCTCATTAAAAAAACACAGCTTGATCCCAAAGAACTAGTAAATTATAGACCCATCTCAAACCTGCCTTTTCTATCAAAGATACTAGAAAAAGTCGTATCTGCTCAATTATGTTCCTTCCTGCATAGAAACAATATTTATGAAAAATTTCAATCCGGATTTAGAGCATTGCATAGCACAGAAACAGCACTCCTAAGAGTTACAAATGACCTCCTTCTGTCGTCCGATCGTGGTTGTATTTCTCTCTTAGTGTTATTGGAACTCAGTGTTGCATTTGATACAATCGATCATAATATTCTCCTTCATAGGCTTGAAAATTATGTTGGTATTACAGGAACTGCATTGGCCTGGTTCAGGTCTTATCTATCTGAACGTTATCAATTTGTATCAGTCAATGAAGAAGCATCATATAGATCAAAAGTACACTGTGGGGTACCACAAGGCTCAGTTCTTGGTCCCTTACTTTTCACACTATATATGCTACCGCTAGGCGATATCATTAAAAAGCATGGAGTTAGCTTCCACTGTTATGCTGATGATACACAACTTTATATCTCCTCTCAACCTGATAATATGTATGAATTTACTAAATTAACAGATTGTATAACTGATATAAAAAATTGGATGACTAATAACTTTTTATTATTAAATTCAGATAAAACTGAGTTCTTGCTTATTGGACCCAAAAACCTCACACGAAAAAACCTAGAACACTGTCTAACCCTTGATGGATTCTTAGTTCAGTCATCATCTTCAGTCAAAAATTTAGGGGTGATTTTTGATAGCAACCTGTCGTTTGAAGGCCAGATTTCAACCAAACTTCGACATATGCTATATCAGTGTCTGATGCGGAAAAGCTTATTCATGCTTTCATGACCTCTCGGTTAGACTATTGTAATGCATTACTAGGTGGTTGCCCTATTGGTCTAATTAACAAACTTCAGCTGCTAGAGTGCTTTCTAGAACAAAGAAATATGATCATATTACTCCAGTTCTTTCATCATTGCATTGGCTCCCTATTAAATATCATATAAATTTTACAATTTTATTGACTACCTACAAAGCCCTGAACGGCTTAGCTCCCCAGTATTTGAGGGAGCTCCTGGTGTATTATAGCCCCTCACGTCCACTACGCTCAATTAATTCTGGACAATTGATTATTCCCAGAATATCAAAATCAACTGTAGGCGGTAGATCTTTCTCATATCTGGCACCCAAACTCTGGAACAGCCTTCCCAGCACAGTTCGGGAAGCAGACACACTCTGTCAGTTTAAAACTAGATTAAAGACACATCTCTTTGCATTAGCATACACATAAAACACAAATGCTTTTGAAATAAAAATCCTTTAAAGGATTGTTAGTCTGCATTATTTAGGGCAACCGGAGCCGGAAACACTTCCCAAAAGACATTATAATTTGAACGGCATCTGCGCTTATGTTAGTCTTTTTTATTCCCGAGGTTTCCATAATCCTGGACCAGGCCGTATTCTGAGCAGCTGCTGTGGTGGTCATGGAGGAGTGGAGAGCATGAGTCTGATTCCTGTAAGACCCCAGTGACAGACGAGTCTTCGCATTATCCTGAAGGGCCAGCCTGTACACCAGCCTGTGACCTCTTCCACCTGCAGCTTCTCCACGATGGACGTCCAGCGTTCTCCAGCCTCAGGCGCCTAGACTGCAGCTCTCCACAAGACGTTTGGCCATAGGAGAAATGGTCGTGCCCAACTGAGCCTGGTTTCTCTCTAGGTTTTTTTTCCTTCACTTTCGCAAATTGACGAAGTTCGTTCCTCGCCGCTGTCACCACTGGCTTGCATGGTTCGGGACCTGTGGAGCTGCGCATCGATGGATTTGTTTATCAGTGTTTGGACTTTAAGCAGTGAAAATTAAACCACACTGAACTGAACTAAACTGAACTTAAACTCTGAAAACTGGACTGACACGGTTTCAATTCACTGCACTCTTCTATGTGAAGCTGCTTTGACACAATCTACATTGTAAAAGCGCTATAGAAATAAAGATGAATTGAATTGGTGTGATGTAGAGATTCTAAACGTTCTACGCATCATGAGATTCTAAATGTTCTAAAAGTTTTCTCTGCTTAAATGTTTACTTTTAAAAGTGAAATAACTTAGGATAAATGCATATTGCCAAAGATCGAATACACTTCAAGGGACTTTGATATTACGTAAAATCAAATATCATTAGCTCGATAAATCTAAATAATGATATGCGACAAAAGCTGTTTTAAATGCAGTTTATATGTTAAATTAATTAAATGGATTTGCAATTGAAGACAAATTGTTAAGCCCTCCTGTGAAATTTCAATTTCTTTGCAAATTGTTACCAAGCTTATGGACAAAGCCTGCAAAAACTATAAGTAAATAAATACGCAAACAAATACATAAATAATTACATAAATTCACAGATTCCTGCTTCAATAAAACAATAAATAAATAAATATGCAAATAAATAAATAAATAAATAAATCCACAAAAATTTCAGCATCAATAAATAAATGAATACGCAAATAAATAAATAAATAAATATATAAAAAATCCACAAATTCCTGCATAAATAAATATATAAGTAATTAATAGTGCAGGCAGATAAATAATTAAATAAATTACACAAATGTAGGGGGAATAAGAAAATGCTGAACTGAAAGTTGCTTTTTCCCCCCTTTTAAACATTTGTTTTTTTTTACATCTTTAAATTGCAAAATCTGTTTAATTTTTTAATGATAAATTAATTATAAACGGCTATTCATTCATTCATTCATTTTCCTTTGGCCTAGTCCCTTTATTGATCAGGGGTCGACCACAGCGGAATGAACCACCAACTATTGCAGCATATGTTTTACACAGCGGATAATGGCTATACAATTGAAGACAAAATATATAAAATAATAAAGGCAAAATAAGCCCTCCTGTGAAATTTTAATTCTTTTGCAAATATTTACCAGTTGAACAGAGCAAGGACATTTTTCCACAGTATTTCCAATTTTATATTTCTTCTGAAAAAAAAAACCTACCTATTTATTTAGTTTGGGTTGAATAAAAAAATATACAATTTAAAATCGCTGGGGTCAATATTATTAGCCCCTTAATTTTTTTTCCCAATTGTCTACAATACAACTGTTGTCCAATCATGACTTGACTAATAATTATAACTTTATCTAATTAACTTAGCTAAGCCTTTAAATTGCACTTTAGTAAAATGTTATGCACTTCATGGCAAAGACAAGAAATTAGTTATTAAAACATGTGCTTTAAAATATTAAAAATATATTATCTCCACTTGGGACTATTTGAAAAGGAAACAAATATTAGGAAGGCTTATAATTTTGTCCTTATTGTAGACAAAGGATTCAATAAGAGTTTTCTTTGTGATACTCAAACCACAGAACTTTATACTTTATAAATGAACTTTTAATGAATGTATTGTACTTTAATGTGATCCACCCTCAAGAGTGTGAACAATATTGCCCCTCAATTGTCTAATTCATCATATTAGCAATAGTGTATAGATTATTTGTAAAATCATATCTTCATAGTTTGCGGCATGGTGGATCAGTGCTCAATGGTTGCCTCACAGCAAGAAAGTCACTGGTTCGAGTCCCGGCTGGGTCAGTTGGCATTTTTGTGTGGACTCTGCATGTTCTCCCCGTGTTGGCATGGGTTTCATCTGGGTGCTCCGGTGTCCAAAGACATGCGTTATAGGTGAATTGGATTAACTAAATTGGCCGTAGTGTATGAGTGTGTGTGTGAATGCGAGTGTGTGTGGGTGTTTCCCAGTACTGGGTTGTGGCTGGAAGGGCATCCGCTGTGTAAAACATAGGCAGGAATAGATAAGGGACTCTCTGATAAATAAGGAACTAAGCCAAAGGAAAATGAATGAATAATCTTCATAGTTTAAAGTGTTTTGCATGCTATATTTTAAGTATCATGATTTAATACAGAGTTTAAACATTTAAGATGTTACATTGTGACCTGACATCACTGTGATTTAGCAAATATTATGTGCACTTTAATCCTCAATAGCCTGTGCAAAATTTACAAAATACACAACCATTTAAAAGTAATGTGTAATTAATTACACAGGATTTATATTCTCGCTAAAGTTGCATTTAATTGATCTAAAACACAGTAAATGGTGATTTTTATTTTCAGTTTAAAATATGTTCTGTATGAATATGTCATTTTTTTCCTGTGATGCAAAGCTCCATTTTCTTCAGTCACATGATAATTTATAAATGCTCTTCATGTCCTGATTGATCAACTAACTTTTATGACTATTTTGATCAAGTAAATGTGCCCTTGGTGAGTTAGCATTTTGAATTAAACTTCTCAGTGATCCCAAAATTGAACAAATTTTTTTTTAATCACCATAAAACTTGTATTTATGCTCTGGAATTTAAGTCCTGTTCATTAACATTCTGCATTAAATGTATAATTGTTTTAAACAACTCTTGTCCCCATTTATTTACATTATATTAGTCTAACTTATTTGGCTAATAGTTGTAAACAACATGAATAATTGCATGTATTCTACCTAATTTTTCATTACAGTAATTCAGCAAATGCTATCTGTGACTTGCTGAATTATGCTTTCTATTATTGTCTGGTGTCTGTGTGAAAGAGATGACACCTATATGGCCATAAAGGTCAAAAAAGAAAAGAAAAAAGAGCATTATATAGATGTTTTAAGATATTTTTATTTTTTTTAGCAGAGAATACGTATTAGAGTAAATCATTAGACATTGTTTAACACTGGCTTTAAAATAACTTTGTCTTTCTATACTTAGTTGTGATCAACACAAGTGCAGTAAATAAACTTTTTTAAAACTTTGTTCACAACAAAACAGTACTTAATAAACAACAACAACAACAACAACAACAAGACTACTACTACTACAAAAAAAGTAAGGTGGACCAAGTGGCATTCCTGTCAATAATGGCAGTTATAGATATGCTGCAATAATTCACATAAAGAAAGAACAAATTAGCCTAAGAAAGTTTAAGTAATCTTTAAGCCAAAATATCTGAAAATCTGAAATCAAATCTGAGTTCAATAAGCTTATAGAAAATAAAAAACCATGGCCTTAGTATAGCATGTACTGAAAAGCAAGAGAGCTTCCAGAGAAGATGGCAAAGGCAAACATACATGGTGATCAGTAAAGGCCAAATTAATTTATGCATTATATACCTAATCTACATATTACAAGTTGTTTCCTCCACCTTCACCAATTAGGTCAGGGTGAAGGCTAGGTCAAGTTGACATGACAGTTGTTTTGACACCCTTTGTGCAAAAACAGCAGATCAGCACATTGCAAATACCATATTTTGAAAAGAACATCTAGTAAGAATTCAAAGACATGCATATAACATATTTCAAATGTCAAATTACAGAAAAGTTACACTGTGTGTGTGTGTGTGTGTGTGTGTGTGTGCGTGTGTGTGTGTGTGTGTGAGAGAGAGAGAGAGATCACTGAAACGACACACTTTACTTCATTGCATATATATCAGATGCACTGCTGTGAATACAATGTAGATGTGTGGTCATTTGTTTAGTTTCAATCACTAAAGAATGTTAAAATGGATGGTTTTTTTGTGTGTGTCAAGCAGGTATGGAGAATATAGTGAAGAAATCTTGTGCCTCACCATTTTCACATAGTATGTGCTTTGAATGCATATTAAAATGTTTACTTTAATTGCCACAAAGAGCTTTGCATGCTGAAGTGGCTGGATTTTGAGAGTACGAATGAACTTGGCTACTGAAACTGCCTCTGATTTTGATTTGTAGCTTTCTGTGTGTCACTCTCTGATAGTTACATTCTCATTTGCTGCTTGAATGGTTTAAAATCATTAAAATTGCAATACTTAATTCAGAAATATGAGCCTGGCTAGCTAAACCCATGTTTTTAAAGACCACCACTGTTTTATGCTGCACTCTCAGGTAAAAATTGTATTGCAATTTTTTATTTATATGGTGTTGGGCCAGAGTTGGCCAAGCTGCTGATTCAGATGGAGCCGGTCCTGGTCGATATTTATGAGTTCAGATACAGTGTTTTAAAATTTGTGAGCTGAGAGCTCACAGAATGCGACTTTCTTTTACTTTTTGCACTTTCTTTCCATTACAGGTATTTATCCACACTCTCCAAAGCTTCGCTTTTTGTGTACTTTCTCCATTCATCTGGAATCTCACCACTTTCCTGAAAGGTTTTATTGTAGTACGTTTCCAGATCTTTCTGGAATCTGCACACAAACCACTTCCAGTAGGGCAGCTCAGATTTGTCAGGGGTGATTCTCCAATTGGCATATTCAGGACCTCCTTTTCTGTACTCTTTCCAGGGGACTGGATCATCTGAGGTTTCATCATCTGAATTTGGATAAAAAGAATGATCACTTGCTACTGCTGTTGTGCAGATGTCAATTGCCAGGTTTGTTGTATCTCTGTAATACCATCCATTTAGTCCAACATTGCGGTGGAAAGGAACGCAGTGATCTACAGGATGGTCCTCCATTGAGTGAGTGCAGATGGCTTTACAGAACGGACACTGAACCCAACAGCACTGACAGAAGTGCTCAATTAAAAGCTCATCCGGCCTCTTCTGGAATTGTTCTATTTTTATTTGGTTGATGCTGTTCTGAAGCATTTTCATTCTTTCTTTTAAATCTTTACTTAAAAGGTCTTCAAGAAAATTCAAGTCTTTAATTCCACTGAGATCAACACAGGAGTTCCCTGTGAGTTTCAGCTCATCTGTCAATGTTTTGGAGAAGCTCCTGAACCACATTTTTCCATCTTCACTGTGACTCTTGACCTCCACTGTTGCGGCTTTCACTGCATTACTTACAATCTGCTCCTCTTCTGTCAGATTTCTTTTGAATATATTTTGAATGGTCACATTTTCTTCACTGAAGTATCTGTCCACTTCATTCTTTATGAATTGTTTGAGATGTTTTTTGGGATTATGGATATATTTCATGTACTCCTCAAAGTCCTCCTTTTCTGCAAGGTATTTCAGAATGTGTTTCTCTAGATCTGGTCTGTTACTGCGTAATGCTTGTATGACAGACCTCATCTCTGCTGCCAAAGCAATAGCAGTTTTGTTGTAAACCGCTTGAAGGATGGATTGCTCAAGTTTGCTGCAGATGAATTCACTCAGTATGGCTGTTGTGGTCGCTCCTCTGTAGTATTTCTCAAAGATATTCCAATATTGGGTTTTCTGCTTCTCAAGATAAATTCTTGGGTCGTTTGCATCTCTGAATTTTTGGTGGAGTTCAGTAAACCTCAGTCTTGCAATGTCACACACATGGAGACTGAGATCTATGGTATATTCCTTTTTCAATGTGTATTTCTGGCTCATCAACTGATGTTCCAGTACTGAATTTTTCACACAGTCAGTTATTTCCTGAACGAAACTGTTGTTGTAACCTCGTGTTCCAACTGGTGCCTTCTTCATGATCATTTCAGTTTCCTGAATAACTTTATCAGTAAACTTCTTTACTGAATGATGAAATTCAGGATTTAGGCCCATGTAATCTTCTGTCCTAGAAGTTCCTATAAAATAATCTATGCCTGATATCATTTTTTGACCAAACCATTTTAATATTTCATTACTGCTTTTCTTAGAGCTCTCGGCAGGTTCCTCTGAAGATGCGGTTTCATCAGAACGCTCTAGATGCTTCTTTGGAAGGATATAGTCACAATAATCACCCCAACGGTCCATGCGTTCATAGTCTTTTTTGTGTAGCCGGTCATTTACAAAAGTCAATTCGTGGTTTTCAGATAATATCTGTAGCACATCCTCCCAAAAGTTAAAGCCTTTCAGTGGAGGTATATCTTTGGTCATTTCATTGACCCATTTACTCCACATTGTGTCAAATTCCTTAGTCAACAAATTTTCAGATGCTCCTGTATTTCTCAGACTTAATGCTAGTTCTTTGCTCCGACTGAAAAGTGTGTTTTCATACTCTGTTCTTTTTTGATCCAGTTTCTCCCTGGCTTTCTTCTGTTCAATTGCTTCATCCAACTTCCTTTTTGTTCCCTTAACAAGGTCATCATGAAGATTGTTGATTCTGGTTTCAAATACATTTCGCCATTGACACAGTATGTCTTTATCTCTGTCCTCCTCAAAGTAAGACCTGATTGATTCATCTACCTGCTCCTTTGTCTTTCTCATGTCAGACAACAAATCATTATCCTGAACTGTAAGTTCTCCATTGGCAATTCTATTGTAGAATTTATCTTTAATGCTCATCATGGCACTTCTGAGGCTCCATGTCCAGTCACTGTACTTGGTTTCCAGTCTTCTGTATGTTGCAATCTCAAGTGTGTTTTTAAAGCTGAACACAAAGTTCTCATTGAGCAGTGCATTCCACAGATCATTAATACGCATTTTGAACTGTGACAGTGTAATTCCACTTGAATGAGAAGCTTTTGAGAGAATTGTGCTCTTCAGGTCCTGAATATTTCTGCTGTATTTTGGGTTTGGTGGTGCCATTGGTGGACTGCCTTCCCACAGCTGTGCAAAATACTTCACATCCTTCTGAACGTCAAAAGCAATGACCTCACTGAAAAACTCACTATCACAATCTTCCTCTTTAGCAGCGAGTTTCGTCATCTCATCCAGTTTCTCCTGCAGTCGTCTCCTTCCCTCCATGTTTTTCTCTCCGGCTGTAACATCTGAAACATTCTGATGCACAAACATGCAGCTCGGATTCAGTTTGATCTTCTTCATTCTCATGAACGCCTGAACAACAATCTGAAGAATGTCCTGCATCTCAGCTGTGTTTTCTCCAAAGATGTTGATCAGTGTCATATTCCCAAGACCAACAACAAACGTGGCCATTTCATTGTCATGATTTCTCGTTGATCTTCCAGCCAGTTCTAGAGCACGAAGCCCCTCAGTATCAACAACAAGAACGTAGTCAAACTCTAACCTAGCTTTCATTTCTTCTGAAACTCTGACCAGCTGCATGAAAGCTCCTCTGGTGCACCTGCCTGCACTGACGGCAAACTGCAGGCCAAACATGGCGTTTAGCATGGTGGATTTCCCAGAACTCTGAATCCCTAAGACTGACAACACATAGACTCTCTTGTCTCCCAGTTTCTGGATGAGAGATTCAAGAACAGCAGTAACCCAGATCAGAGGAACATGGGCAGCGTCACCATCCATCAACTCTAATGGAAATCCAGAAATCATCATCTCTGCTGCAAGACTGGGAAGAGAAAAGTAGTCAAACGTCTGCAGATCCCGCTTGTTTCTTTTCACAGATGAACATGATTCATATATCTGACCAATCTCTCTCAGTATGTGCTCCAAGCCAAAGGTTGCAGCTTGTAGTTTCTCAGATACTCTCTCAAGTTCTTTTTGGGCTGATCTAAGTTGCTGTGATTTATCATGATTCTGTTTAAGATTCAGGACAGTTGACCATTTCTCATCATACTCATGAAGAAGAGCTGAAAGACTTTCAGTGGTGTAGTCGTCCAAATGGATGGCCAACCATTTCAGAAAATATGCCACCTCATTTCCTACTGGTGATTTCAATTTCTGGATAAGGATTTGGATAAATTGACTTAAGCCAGTTGTACACTGCTGTTCACGAATTTTTAGCAATTCTGACTGCTTAGAACTATTGTTCTGTTCAAGGTTCCTTCCCTTATTTAATTGACCTAACGTAGGTCGGTGTAGTTCTTTATTCTTCTGACACCACAGATGCCACAAACGTCCCTGCAGTGGCAGAAATGATTCTTTGATTTTAGTCAGATCTTTATCCTTCAGTAAACTCATCATCTGCTGGGCTGCTTCTTTTCCTCTACTGAGGTCTTCATCGTTGTCCTCATCTACTCTGATACCAGAATGCCTGGCCACATCTTCAAGCTTGAAAATAGAAGAGGATTTAAAAGACAAGATCCCATCATTTATAGCTTTTCTGACTTCTTCAAATACTACTGATTGATTTCTGTCTTTCAAACCAATTCTGTATTTCCCTTCACAAATTTTTGTGAAAAGGGAATTGTTGTCAGAAAGAAGGCAGATGAATGGCTTTGAGTCCTTCAAGAATTTTTGGATATTGGTCATGCTCTTATCATTCTTGTCAAGTTGTGGTACAATTGCAACATTTACAGAAGCCATTTCAGTCAGGATATGCAGCTGCTTGTCATTGGCTCCTGCATCTCCATGTAGGTTACAGAATGCAACACACTGATTAAATCGATCAGTTTTCTCTCCAGAGGGACAATACCAGGCTATCTCCACCAGTCCGTCCATCATTACTCGGGTTTTGCTGCTGCCTGGGCAGTTCCTGTGGAAGAACATGTTGTGTTTCTCATTGATCAGGTTGTTCATCAGCTGAGACTTGGATAAGGACAAAGGGCCAAACCTGAAGAAAGCCACCATTGGAGTTTCTGCTCTGTAGACTGGCTGGGATTTGCTAGAGCCTTTACCTTTATTATCAGTTGTCTTCCAGCTCTTGTTGATTTGTCGAAATGTCCAGAGTGGAAACTCAATCTGCTGTGTGAATGGATTTGGTACGAGCAGAGGCAATGCATACTGACACTGTGAGAGTTTAGTCACAATAAGCTGCTTTAGGAAACTATCAGCCCAATGAAACACGGCCATCTGCACATCCATTAAGTCCACTGTATCTATTTTATTCCAATCAGAGGGTTGAGCAGACTTTCCAAAAAAAATGTCAAAGGCATCCCCAACATCTTCAGATGAGTCATTGCTCCCTTCTCTTGTGTGCTGTTGTTCATTATTCTCTTTAATCTGAAGGGATCTTGCTTTGTAGTCCATCATCATCAATTTATGTAGAAAAACTGAAGCTAGCTCATCCTCTGCACAAGTCTCTTGGGACTGTACAGTTGGCTTAAGAAAATCTAAAGTTCTTAGTTTTCGGTGTTTGTCCTCAAGGTGAATCCTTCCAATGAGTTGCTCTGCGACCAACTGAAAAATACAATATTAAATTCAATATTAAATATTACAATATTAAATTACAATATTTATTCATTTATCTGACACTTTTACCCTAAGTGAATTACAAGTGAGGATAAACGAAGCACTTAAAAATATCAGAGAGCAGTATATTAATGCTACGACAAGTGTAAGCTAGTTTAATTTTTTTAAATGTATTTTTTCCTCCAAGCATATAGAAAGGAGGGTGTGCCCCTACAGGTGGTTTGTCAAGCCCATTCACCTGTGTGTTGGATGATTCAACTCAACAATGCAAATAGATTAGGGATGAGAAGATTTCCCTATTCACTCTGACAATCAGTTAACAATACGATGCATTGGTTTAGAAAGTGTGCATGTGGTACAAGCTGGCATTTAAATTGTGATACATTGTTTCTAAAATTCATTCATTTTCCTTCTGCTTAGTCCCTTATTTATCAGGGGTCGCCACAGCGGAATGAACCACAACCCAGTACTGGGAAACACCCATACACTCTCACATTCACACACGCACTCATAGACTATGGCCAGTTCCAATTCCAACTCAGGTCCAATTCACCTATAGTACATGTCTTTTTTGGATTGTGAGGGAAACCGGAGCACCCGGAGGAAACTTATGCGAACATGCAAACTCCACACAGAAATGTCTCCTGGCCCAGCCGGTACTCGAACCAGCGGCCTTCTTGCTGTGAGGTGACAGTGCTAATCACTGAGCCATTCCCATCTCTAAAAATTTGCATCAGTAAAAATGATTCATGTGCAATCATTGTATTGTTTATAAGTGACCAATAATCTGTGAGCAGTATTTTAGATTTGGATTTAGATTTCTCCACGCTTCCACTTCAGGCGGGGATCAAACCAACATTTCCACCATGGGAGGCGGGTGCTCTATAATGAGGAGGCTACACACCCCAGATGGCCTAGGCCCACAAGGAATCTGTGCGCGCAGAAATCCGCAGATTTTAGCCAATCATTGAGTCTATTTATTTACTTGTGTAAATGTGTGTAAATTTATATTTATTCAGTTTTTAAATTAATTTCAGTAATAATATTGACTAATATGAAAGTGTTCATTTGATTTATTTACAACACAGTTTGTAAACTAATATTTCTTTTTTGTCTTTTAGTAGATATATTATATGAAAGACTTGCTTTGTTTACCAAATAAGTGGATCCAGATAGATTTGCATTGTAAACATTAACTAAAAGTTAAAAAGCTATTATTTTTTATTTCATATATTAAGTTTTTAGTTATGATACTCCCAAAATAATTCTGCATAAATCCGCAGATTTTTTCCAAAATTCTTAGCAGAAATAGCAAAAAATGTCCACAGATTTTGTCTGGCCCTACCTATAACCTAAAGTAGATATGGTAAAACCACAAACAAAAATTAATTCAAATGAAGATCCATGAGAGTGAAGTTACCTTTTGTTTGTCTCCTCCTTTATCGGTTTGTTCCAAGCTCCCTAAAGGCAGCATGTTTGTTTCACCAAAGCTTGTTTCTGTTTCTGCACCTTAATTATATGAAAAAATTAGTACAATATTTATTGTCTGTTTGTTTTTGTTTTGTTTTTCAACAGAATCAAGAATGTATAGTGTACCCAGCTTCCAGTTCAAGTACTAATGTCTTTTTTATGAGCTGGTTCTTAAATAGACTAATGGGGAAAAAATTAATATATATTTATATATACTCACCATGTTGCATGTGTCCTGAAGAAGATCTGTACATCTCTCTGGTGTAGCACTGCTGGTTATTATCAGAGAACAGATGCTTAATCCTGTCCATCAGTTCTCTGATCTCTGACTGGTTGTTCATGAGTTTGCTGCAGGTGAAATATCTTCCTCCACATTTCTCCAGCAGCTGCTCCAGAACAGAGTTGTTCTTCAGGTCATCTATTATAGAGTCACACTCCTCCTCTCGTTCATAGGTGAAGAGAATAATCACAAATGAAAGAACTCTGTTACCAAAAGTTCTCTGTAGCCATTCAATACCCATCTTATTAGCATCTGTCAGCTGATCCAGTCGCACAACAAAGATGAAGGCGTGCATTTCATTTTCACTCAGTTGACCAATAATGTGACTGAGTGTTTTGATATCAGCATCATGTGAGCCAATCATGTTGATCACCGAGACCTGATGTTCTGATATCTTCCTCTCTAATGGAACAATTATGGGATATTCTGCGCTAAGACTGAGTTGTTTTTCTCCAAGCAGAATGTTGTCACATCCAAACTGGACTGCCTCAGAACATCCAAATAATGCAACGGTCAAACCTGGATCACCATGATCTAAAGTAAAAACAAAAACACAGAATGGTTCTCAAAAAATGGAAGTATTTATTAACTCAACTTAAACTAAATTAAAACAGTGCTTTTTGCCTATATATATATATTAGTAGCATTTCATACCCATGTTGATGTGAGATGAATTCTCACTTTGATTATCATCAGGTTTCAAGTTACTCCCTTCTTCTACTGGTTTCACATTTTCCTGTTAAAGATATTTGTCATATTATACATATTTCACAGGTTTGTACAAGTACACATTTCATATACTTTAAAGTATCCCAGTTTTTTATTGATTTATTATACATATATTTGAAGCTGAGCCCCACTGAAATAAAAATCCTAGAATTTAGCATTTAAATGTCAACAACAACAAAAAAACAAACCACTGAATTTGAAGGATGTTCTGTATATGGAGATGTGTCCATGGCATTGTCATCTGTCCACTGATCCATAATTATGTGCCTTGAAAGAAAAATACATTAACCAGGTGGATCAGATGAAACCCAGACAATATTCAGTAGCTCTATAATCTGATAATTAAATTAAAGACTTTTTGGTAAAACCTCTAAATGCAGTTAAGGCAGACATGCAAAGATGAACCTATTCTGTTTTATTCAAACTAAGAAAACTGTTGAATTTACTCATTTGGCAAACATTTTAAATCCAAAATTGAACATTTCAAAATAATTTTAAATCAATCAAGTGGTCTCTGTTATCCAGTTACAAATTTCATCATTCATAATTATTAACTTTAGCATCAAGTATTAATGAGAACAGAAATGTCAATTTTATGCATAACAATACATAATGTGTTTTGACAAGACAACATATGATAAATTGCAGAGCCAGTCAATTTAATGTTAGTAAGGTTAGTTTCAGAGTTTATTACCTGTGTTAGAGATACGGAGCAGGGAGAAAACCGAAGTAGATGAACTTTGAATTTTTAAAGTTATCTGGTCCACGATCCCAAGATTCCCAACCAAAACAATTTCCCTTGTCATTTTCGTTTAGTCTTTTGTTGCCATTATAGGCTAATGGTTCCTGAACAACCGCCTTTGAGGGATGAACGAGATTCGAGAAATATATATATATATTTGGCGTGAAACGAAACCCAAAAATAAACGAGACACCAGCCAATAGAAACGGGGACACAAGCTGTACATGCGTTTGGTGGGTGTTTGGGGGATCATGCTTTCATCGACATTCAATAAGGGGTCAGTTAGGTGCGCTTATTTAGTGCAAATTTGCTTTCATTATCGACATCTACGGATCGAAAGCTAAATTTATCTGGTAGCTATGTAAAAATCAAGTGAAAGTGAAAATGAATATAAATACGTGTGATACCTATATATAGGTTTAATATTCAAATTAATCATGTGATTTCTGGTAAAACCTCTGAATGCACCCAGGTAGCCAGCGGAATCGGGCCAGATGCGGCCGAGTGTCGGGTGGCTCGGCTGTGAACAGGTGTTGTATTGAAATCTGACTCCCCAGACAAATCTTATCCCCTTCGCGTGCAGTTAAAGTCACAGCGGTTTATAATAAACCTTTTATCGATCATTTCTTCCGCAATCGACAGCAAGAACGAACATAGAAGCCTGTCAAACTGACAAGCAGCACTTGAATGTGTTCAAAAGAATTTAAAACGCCAAATGGGACGAATTTATACCGCATTTTTTAAAGTAAAACTACACATAACCACCTCATATTCACTGATTGTACGTTCAGTATTTATTACACGACGGTCTCTTCTTTGCATTTACTGTATAACACATTTAACTTCTGGTCTGTTGTTGTATATTGACTTCAATTCGTTTATATTCTAATCTGCTACTCGTGTGTATTGATCATATATATATATATATATATATATATATATATGCACCAAATTATTAGGCCTACACATAAAAGTGACATATGAGAAGTAAAAAAAAAAATTGTCCTTTTCAAAGCTATATAAATAAATATATACACACACACACACACACACACACACACACTTTATTATATTAGGTACACCTGTCCAACTGCTCGTTAATGCAAATTTCTAATCAGCCAATCACATGGCATCAACTTAATGCATTTGGGCATGTAGACATGGTCAAGACGATCTGCTGCAGTTCAAACCGAGTATCAGAATGGGGAGGAAAGGTGATTTAAGTGACTTTGAATGTAGCATGGTTGTTGGTGCCAGACGGGCTGGTCTGAGTATTTCACAGGGTTCATACGGTCATGGAAAAGTCATGGAATTTTGACATGGCATTTTCCAGGCCTGGAAAAGTTTTAGAAAAACCCACAAAGTTTTGGAAAAGTCATGGAAAACAGATATCTGTATACTTAAATTAAGGCTGCGCGATATTGGGAAAAATCTGACATGGCGATATTTTGTATTTCTCTGATAAATATTGCGAGGTGAATACAATTTCATCAGATGATTTAACGGGTTTATTTGGATTGATTGGGGGGATTTTGTAGGGGAGTGACTCTCGAATAATATAGAACAAATAAATTACAAGCATAGATAAAATATAGTAAAGATAAAAGTGAATTATAGTTTTCAGGTATTCACTATTCCTGTACAGATATTGAATAATCAACACTGCGTAGTCTTCATTGTATATTATTTAATCTTTATTAAAGTTACAAAAACTTTCTTGTCGCTGGATGTTTTAAAATTTGGAATATTGGAACGTTCACATAGTCACAGGCCTTAAAAGGACAGTTTACTCAAAGATTAAAATGTACTCACCATTTACTCACACTTCACTTGTTTCAGTACTATACGAGTTATTAAATTATATTCTTTTTGTGTTCATTTAAACAAAAAAGAAGAAAACTCATAAATGTTTGAAACAAGTGAAGGGTGTAAATGTCAAGTAATTTTTGGGTGAACTATCTCTTTAAAAATGCTTAAAGAATGATAAACTTTTACTCCATTATGATTAAACTCTATATTAAACTATAATCCCAACATTGCATATCCTGCGATGTGACTATTGCGGATGCACACATTGCGATATCGATGCTGAAACGATATATTGTGCAGCCCTAACTTGAATATAGGTTAGTTGTCTTTACTTCTTTGCTGTCCTTGGCCACAAACTTGCTCTCACATTGTTAGTGCTGTGTAAGCATTATCAAAATCAATTTTACATAGATATAAAAACTAATGTAAACAAAATAAATTGTTGCGTGTTCTATGATAAGCTGTAATAAATTTGAACGTCATTGTTTTTCTTATTATTTACCATGTATATGTAGACATTACATGAAACATTACGTCATGAAAATGTACTTGAAAGTTCTGGAAAAGTCCTGGAATTTTAGTAGTAAAATTGTGTATGAACCCTTATTTCAGAAACTGCTGATCTACTGGGAATTTCACGCAAAACTATCACTAGGGTTTACAGAGAATGGTCCGAAAAAGAGAAAATATCCAGTGAGCGGCAGTTCTGTGGGCGCAAATGCCTTGTTGATGCCAGAGGTCAGAGGAGAATGACCAGACTGGTTCCAGCTGATAAAAAGGCAACCGTAATTCAAATAACCACTCGTTATAACCGAGGCATGCAGAAGAGCATCTCTGAACGCACAACACGTCCAACCTTGAGGCACATGGGCTACAGCAGCAGAAGACCACACCGGGTGCCACTCCTGTCAGCTAAGAACAGGAAACTGAGGCTACAATTCGCACAGGCTCACCAAAATTGGACAATAGAAGATTGGAAAAACATTGCCTGGTCTGATGAGTCTCGATTTCTGCTGCAACATTCGGATGGTAGGGTCAGAATTTGGTGTCAACAACATGAAAGCATTGATCCATCCTGCCTTGTATCAACGGTTCAGGCTGGTGGTGGTGGTGTAATGGTGTGGGGGATATTTTCTTGGCACACTTTGGGCCCATTAGTACCAATTGAGCATCGTGTCAACGCCACAGCCTAACTGAGTATTGTTGCAGACAATGTCCATCCCTTTATGACCACATGCTGCAAAAAACTACAAAAAGATGAATTTCCAGAAGAGCTGAAGATGCAGGATTTTATTAGTAAAATTAAATGTGACTTGTACATACATAACAAGGTTAGCTGTACAGCAACATTAAAATCTGCTGCACAAAAAAGGGCAGAAAACAAAACCAAAACAGTGTAAAAATGAACAGTACATTTGAATCTTAAAAAAATAAAAATGATTCGATTGAAGATCCTTTGGTTCGCAATAATAAAATACTCAAAAATCATTAAGTCAGAGCTTCTTTTGTGAGTCCAGTCAATTATCAAAGTTCTTTAAAAGCACAGTATTTAATTTTTGCCATTAGAGGGCGACTATTCACAGCAAACAAAGGTGGAATCATGGGAGTTGAGGTCTTCATTACATCCTACAGGACGCCTGCAGAAATCATGTTGATGGATGAGCTAAAGTACTCAACACTTATTATCATGGTAGTGTGAAGAACAGTAAAGCTGAAAGCAAAAGTCAAATGAGAGAAACACTCAAGCAATTGCTGATGAGAGACAAGCGGCACTTTTATTATGCCACAGTCCACCACTTCCTGTTCTTATGCTCATGATTACATGAAGAAGAAGCAGTACTGTTTTATCAGACTAAATACATTTTAGGCTTCTGTTATAATGCTGCTCTGTGCAGTCTAAGCACTGGGTCTTTTGGTATTTCCCTGTTTTTTATACAACTAAAGCAGAAATGGAGAGTGTGTGACGTTATTAGCATGAACACACAGCACACACTCCATACACTAGTTAAAACGGCTTATTTCTCTGGATTTAAACATTGTTCAAAACATTTGGGATAATGAAAGTGCACGAGTCAGCAAATATAACACCGTTCTAGTGGTATTTGGCTATTAATGAAAAGAATCTTACATAATCTGCCTTTAACTGAGTTGTGTAACAGCTTTATAAGTTGTTTGCTTTCGTCCTACTGTGAAGTAGGTAACGCTGCTCCACGTGTCTCCTGTCATCTTCTGCAGCAAAGTCAGGAAGAAAAACCCAAACCATCATCACAGATACTACAGGGTGACATGTATTATCTGATGTTCACAGGAACAAAACGAAGAGTCTCACCTCAACATCATCGTAGTCTGAATCTTCAGCCTGTTTGACACCTGAGAGGTCAGAATATAAGTTTACGGATCATGTAGACACATGTTAGTTTGCATTTGACTGCAGTCAGATTTTCAGCTCTAAAAGTTCTCTGATATAAACTTGTGTATCAGCCTACCAGCTTTGTGCTGATCTTTGTTTTTCAAAGAGTATCTTTAGAGATTCATTATAAATCTAAAGAAACTTAGTGGTCTAACTGTAAATTTTCAACAAATGATGTCAGCACTGTCGCTTCACAGCAAGAAGGTCACTGGTTCGCATCCCGGCTGGGTCAGTTGGCCTTTGTGTGTGGAGTTTGCATGTTCTCTCCGTGTTGGCGTGGGTTTCCTCCAGGTGATCCGGTTTCCCCCACAAGTTCAAAGACATGCGCTATAGGTGAATTGGATGAACTAAATTGGCCATAGTGTATGAGTATGTGTATATAAGTGTGCATGGGTGTTTCCCAGTACTTGGTTGCGGCTGGAAGGGCATCCGCTGTGTAAAACTGAAATCTGGACTTTACTAGAACTTCTATGTTAAGCTGCTTTGACACAATCTACATTGTGAAAAGCGCTATATAAATAAACATGACTTGACTTGACTTAAAACATATGCTGGAATAGTTGGCGGTTCATTCCGCTGTGGCGACCCCTGATAAATAAGGGACTAAGCCAAAGGAAAATGAATGAATTCAGCATTTGGGACAGTGATGAGACTCAGTATTCATGGTTTAAAGCTTCAATCTTGGGCCATTCACATTGTTAAGCTGTGTAATGATGATGTGCATGTTGTTGTTGTTTTTCTACAGAAGCCTGGTTATTTCCTCAATTCTTTTCTGCTTGTAAAGAAACTCTTTCAGGAATAGATGTGTGATCAGATATTTTAGTATTTGTGAGATGCACATACCTTTTCTATTCTTGCAGACACAGTAAAGGATCAAACCAGCAAACACTAGCATCATTATTATTATTATCACTCCAGTAATCAACACAATGAAAGATAGACGAGGGGCGAGTTCTTTCTCTGGGATGTAAAAATCTGTAATAATTAGTTAAATAAGGTTTTATATACAGTATATTGTAGACAAAAGAGGTTTGATTTCTTGTGTAGTAGGAGCAGATATTTACCTCCACAGAGTGGTTTAATCTCTATTTCGACTTTATTCCAGCTGACAGGATTGCTGTAGTTACAGATGATCGATTCCTCACTGCAGGACAGGATGAGGGTGTTGATCTGCTGTGATGTCACTTCCTCTGGAGAGCATTGGTTGTTCTGATAGCTAGAGTTAATGATGAGGTCTTGAGCTCTGCATGTGAAGCTGACAGTACAGGAGTCACTGCTGATTGAGTTTACAGTCAGAACAGGAGCCTCCACTGAGTCTGAAACACACGTTTACACTGACAGGATCACAATCAGCTGAGTGATACAACATACTGTCAAAGCTGAAGACAAAACTATTTATACACATACAAGAATATTATCTAGTAAACAATAATTGAAGTAGCAGATCAAATCCTGAATTAAAGACAAAGTGTTGTACGCTGATTTCAATGTGCACATCTGAAACCGAAAAACTCAACATAAAATACATTTATGAATTATGAATAATCTTTAATGCAGCAACATATTAAATCACACACAGAAATGACACTCACCTATAACAGACACTCTGTATACAGCAACGTCTTTGTTTAATTCTCCACTTATTCTTGCTGTGTAGAGTCCACTGTCTGCCTTCTGCATGTTCTTCAGTGTCAGAGAGAAGCTTGTTTCATTAAACTGCATTCTGTTTTGATAAGTTTAATCTTCTTATATTCATTAGAATATTTAACTATATTGTCTAATTTATCATTAATCCAGGTTAAATCAAACTCTGGTAGTTGTTGTGTCTGTAAATCCAGCTGAACAGAATCTCCAGTCTGCACAAACACAGAGATCTCAGCACTGAACCCTGAGGAGAGAGAAAGACACCGTTCAGTAGATTTTACAGCTTAACCTTACCTCATCTTTGATCAGACTCAATCTATCAATAAACAATGCTCATTTAATTTGTCTACAACATGAAACATAATTTATTCCATAACACTTCTACGTGGTTGAGTTCATGCTAAGACATATAGGCCTGATATACTAAACAACATTCCTTTAGATGTATTACCTGTGTTCAAGATGATGAAGAGAAGAATTAAGGACACGAGATGATCTGCTGCCATAGCAAACGTCAAGATGAAATGGAAAATATGATGAAAAGTCTAATATGTGTGAAACGACACTAAAGTTATCCGTTCATTAATCTTAGCTCAGCAGTCTTTAAAAGAGGAATAGACGGTTTCGTTTCACTGACAAAACAATCACTTCAACTCCGCCCAGGACCGCTAGACCCTGTCCCAGTAAAAGTCGCCAATGACCCAGTAAAAGCTTTGAGTAACAGTTTATTTTATATGTAAGTGTGTTAATTAGGAGTGGTCATCACAGAATAAAGACGTTATTCTCTATGTACAACCGAATCAACGCTTGCGAACACTGTTGCCAGATATAGCTGACTTTTTCCAGCCCAAAAACTGTCCAAAACCCGCCCAAACGCACAAAAAACCGCCCAGAATATTAGATTAATCGTTTTTAATTTTAATTTATTTAAATCGAAATAAACCTAGTTACTTTAACGGTCATATTTTTTTAACCATACAGCAACCAACACCAGCAGTCTCAAAACCACAACATAACCGGATTACATCGAAACACTGCGCCCCTCTCACCCACACACTGCACTTAATGTTGTGTAGATTACACTACCTATTAGAGTATGTTTTATTTTCGAAGTGGGGTATAAAACTCGTCCCATTTGGCGTTTTAAATTCTTTTGAACATAATTGGGTGCTGCTTGTCAATCTATGTTTGTTCTTGCTGTCAAAAACTATCAATAATGATAAACCTGCAGGCGCTGCGTGATGCGCGTGCACGCGAAGGGGAGTCAGATTTGTCCGGGGAGTCAGGTTTCGTTACAAATTTACGTTTTAAAACCGCCCAAATTTTGTCAACCCGCCTATGCCATTTTTTTCCCGAACAATCAAATTCAAAACCGCCAAATCTGGTAACACTGCTTGCGAAACCAATGCAGTTTAATCGAAAACAAACTAACGCATGCGCGCAGAAAACAACGGCCCGCGCCCCAGTCTTGCAACCAACATTCCTGACTCCGGCAGATGACTTTGAGGACTACGGCCAACACTAGCTGATACATGCCCGTAACCAGCCTATTAAAATGGGTGGTTCTTTTTTCTCAAAAGGTGGACTTTTTCGCAGTCATTCACCTCATTTTCTATTAAATTATGAGGTTCAAATACTGCATTTTAGCGACCTTTTAAGCACTAAATTTAGATTGTCGGATGGTTATCATTAAAAAAAATCATTATCATTATCATTTAAAAAAACAAAACAAATAGGAAGCTGTTAAAACTTGTTTAAATTAAAACTGTAGCCTATAGGCAAATAACAAACTAGCCAGCTCATTTCCTCAGTCAGAATTTGTCCATTTTAATAATAATTAATAATTAAATTTGTCTTAAAGCCTTCTTTTATCGGTTATTTTCACAATTTATGATGGCATACTGTGAAAAATGGGACAAATGAGCTCATATAGGGGCCAAATTCTGGGCTTTGTAAGTAGGGGGGTGGGTCTTTCGAACCACCCGAACCCCCCTGGCTAGGGGCCATTACACATTATCTAAATTATACAGTCATTTTAAGTTAGAATAAAATGCATAGGCTACCGTTACATGTGTGGAAAATAACATATCTTAATTCGATCACATTTTGGAAGAACTTTCAATGGTTACTTTGTAAACCCCAAAGCCATAAAAGCATTAAAATTGAGAAAATAATTTACCCCACTGTGGCAGCTTTTTGAATGCTAAGCATATAAAGGCAAGACTAGAACGAAATCAACTGAATTAAGCATTTAAAAGGGGAAAATCTAGGCCATTTTGACTTAATAATAACGAGTTAAAGCCAAGTAAATTATTTTGAATCGTGTTTTATCCATAGACTGTGGTTTTATCTTTGTTGGTTCTTTGTGATGTTTTATTGTTGTGTTTAATGCAGTAAAGTAGTGCATTAACGTATAATGTATATCACGTTTTTATTGAAAGTTCCTATCAAACACGAGAGATACATGACAATAGAACAATGCCAGGGTGATTCATTCATTCATTTTCTTTTTCGGCTTAGTCCCTTTATTAATCTGGGGTCGCCACAGCGGAATGAACCGCCAACTTATCCAGCATATGTTTTACACAGCGGATGCCCTTCCAGCAGCAACCCATCACTGGGAAACATCCATACACACCCATTCACACATACACTACGGACAATTTAGCCTACCCAATTCACCTATACCACATGTCTTTGGACTTGTGGGGGAAACCGGAGCACCCGGAGGAAACCCACGCCAACACGGGGAGAACATGCAAACTCCACACAGAATTTGTCCGGGGAGTCAGGTTTCGTTACAAATTTAGGTTTTAAAACTGCCCAAATTTTGTCAACCCGCCTATGCCATTTTTTCCCGAACAATCAAATTCCCAGCCGAGGCTCGAACCAGCGACCTTCTTGCTGTGAGGCGAACGTGCTACCCACTGCGCCACCGTGCAGCCCAATGCCAGGGTGATAGAAGGTAAATAATAATAGCAGTATAAAAAATAAAGAAACAAAACAAACACAAAAAAACAAGAGTATAAACAATTAAATAAAATTCTTACAATTACAAACAAGCAGGGCCTTTACGTTAATCAAACATTTTGGAAATAGAGCACAAATGGACAGTTTTAATGGCCTTTCTATTAGCACTATGTTGAATAGTACAATTTTTTAGTTCATTATAAAACAAAGTAAAACAGGGTTTTTTGTTGGAAAATGTACACTTATGAATATGAAACTTAATCAACAAAATAAATAGATTAATAACAAAAACGTCATTATTCAGATTATCATAATTAAAATATCCAAAAATTACCTTTTCAAAATGCAAATTAAAATTAAAGAGTACCTTTATTTTTAATAAAGACAGAGGCATCATACCAAAGCTTTTTAACATCGCCAAAAGATGTGGGGTAACGTCACAGTTTCCAAATGCAATTTATAATAGCAAAAAAATAGCAAAAAATAGCAATTTATATCAATATCCTTTTTAAATTTACTGAGAAAATGTTTAACCGGATAGAATTTATGAATTAGTTTAAAAGATATTTCTTTTATCTACTTTGTAACAAAATATTTTGTGAGGTATTCCCTATCTAACACGAGATTTTTTTTATTCAAAGAAATATACAAACAAAGTAGGCCTTACACGCATAACACAAGCATGAAGTAATACAAGTACAACAATAGGCAGATACAAATATAGGGGGAAAAACAATGTATGGTAATGACAATTGTACTTGACGTTAAAAAATAAGTAAATAAATTAATAAAATAAAAATAAATAAATGATAAAAGTTTATACAATATAAACCTTCAAAAGGTTGTGAAGGGGCTATACTATATAAAAATTTGCTACTGCGTTGTGGCTGGAAGGGCATCCGCTGCATAAAACACATGCTGGATAAGTTGGTGGTTCATTCCGCTGTGGCGACCCCTGATTATAAAGGGACTAAGCCGAAAAGAAAATGAATGAATGAATAAGAGATGAAGCCATAATAGCAAGTTCATTAATAAAGTGTAAAACAGAAGAGGGGGTTTTCAAAAACCTACATTTATGAATGAAGAATTTTGCAAAGCATAAAAGATTATTAACCAGGTAATGCCGTGTACAATTTTCTTTAGTTACGGCAAATTTAACTTGTTTACAGCACAAAGGGTTTACATGGATATTGACATGAGACATTCTGTCGTGTACATGAGCCCAAAATAACTCTGAGTAGATGCAATTGTAGAAAATATGCTCAAAAAATATGGTTTCAATATTGAGACATCTCTTTGTAACCAACCATTTTTGCTTTTAGAAATGTATTTACAAAATTATTCTGAATATTAAGATTACTGTCTTTAGCGACAGTAATTCCTAAGTATTTTACAGAGCTTTTAACCAGTATATTACAAAGAGTCTAAATCACTGCCATGAATTGCAATTAATTCTCATTTATTTATATTTAGATGTCGTCCAGATGCATTGGAGAAGAGATTAACTAAACGAATGGCTTTGTCAATTTGAAATTTGTCCTTTAAAAAGAGGGTTGTACACTGTAAAACCCAAAACGTTAAGGTAACTCAATCCATTTGAGTTCAAAAAACTCATCTATAGACCATTTTGAGGGATGTAAACAAAAACAATGGTCCCAATGTATTTCCTGTTTCACATTTTTAATTTCTATAGCTTTCGAGAATCCAAACAGAGCCACATATTGATAGATAATGTTATGACAGCTGCTTTAACATGAAGTTATGATTGAATTGCCTCTTGTTAGTTATGAAATATTTTGATAATAAGCAAGAAATAGTCATGGGCCGCTGACATCACCACATTGAAATGGACTATAAGAGTACTGTGAACTTACTCCATTGAAGTTGAAGTAATGAAGTATTTAATGAACTCATTACCTTCAACACTGAGTTCAGAACTCTTTTCGAATGAGTAGAATTAACTTTCAGTAGATTTTGAGTTAACTACACTCATTTCATTTGATAAAGTTGACTGTTGGGTTTTACAGTGTATCCTCGGCCAGTTGAATGTGGAGATTTGTTTATCGTCTATCCTAAGTTTATCGAAACTAGTATCGTTTTTAATCAAAATAGTAAGCATTTCTGCAGCTAGGATGAATAGGAAAGGGGAAATGGGACACCCTTGTCTAATTCCTCGTAAAATATTGAATGTCCGAGTTGTCCCATACGATAGTGATATTAATATGTTTATATAGCATTTTAATTAAGGAAATGAATGTATTGCCGAAGCCATATTTTGCAAGAGAAGATCAAACACGAGACGATGTGATATGGTTTTAAAACTGACGATAAAACAAGCCGTCAACATTCCGCTTCAGAAAGGACCTCACATGAGGTACCCTTTACATTGCCTGATCAGAATTACAAATCAAAATTGGTGTACATTTTAAATACTAATAAAAGTCGATGTTTAATTAATATAAATAAAATAAATATCTATTTATATATATCTTTACATCATAAGCTTATCACGTGATTAATTTGAGAGATTTGATGAGGATTAAAAACGTTGTAAACTAACGTTACCTATTTACGCGACGCGGCGCAGTCAGGACCTGAAAACATGGGATCGAAGAAGCATCGTAGGAGCCGATCGCGGTCCCGCTCTCGAGAAAGAGCCCGTGCTGTTAGACATGATCGCTCGCCCGGGGACAGACACGGTCGCAATCGTTCTCCGCTGAAAAGTTCCCGCAGACGAGCGCGGTCCGACAGCGGCGGCTCCAAGAGCAGCGGGGGCTCCGCGGGCCCGAGCCGACAGAGAGGCAGAGAGTCCGGCCACTCCAGCGACTCTGACCGCGAGCACAGAAACACACACGGAAGATCCAGAGACAGGTACTTCAAGACATCTAAATACATAATTACATGTGTAACGTATCCGATAACAAGGGGTCCGTGGAAGGTTGGAGAAAATCATTGTAAAAATGTAAATAATATTTATATATAACGTTAAATAATGCAAATATTGGGGTTCAAATACTGAGGTAAAGTTTTATATTCGCACAATTAGACTTCCTCCTTAATAATGTAATAATCTGGGGTCGCCACAGCGGAATGAACCGCCAACTTATCAAGCACGTTCCACGCAGCGGATGCCCTTCCAGCTGCAACCCATCACTGGGAAACACCCATGCACTCTCATTCACACACAACTTTACCTCAATGTACTTCAAACCTCTAAATATATTCTTACATGTGTATCCGATAACATGGGGTGCGTGGAAGTTTGGAGAAAAGCATTGTAAAGATGTAAATAATACTGTGTTTTATTGTACACATCGATAAATCAAAATGTTGTTTACATAAAAAAGGATTCTACATTAGTAACAACAATAATATAACCATAACAGTCATAATTGTTTGGTTTTTGTTTATGGCACGTACAGTTCAAGGGATAGTTAGAGGGATAGTTCACCCAAAAATGACAATTTACTCACTATTTATTTACTTTTTAAAAAAAGTGGTAATAAACCTTTCATAACTTTACTTTTTCTCTTGAACATAAAATAAGAAAGCTGAAAAGCTGTAAGCATTGACTTCCATAGTATGAAAAAACGAATTTTATTAAAGTCAATGGTTACAGGTTTCCAACATTTTTCAAAACATCTTCTTTTGCAATTAAAGGTAAAATGTAAGCAAATAATTTAACCATACCTTTAATGTTTTATACATACTTGGAATTAATACAATATAAACATATAAACGGTTCATTCAACTTGATTTAATAATAATAATATACGTTAAATGTGGAAATTAAGACTTGCTCAGTAATCAAAGGTAATTTCCATAATATAATTTCAGAAATCTGCAGATTTCTTTTTTCAAAATTCTGTGTAGACATAGCAAAAAAATAGGAATAATATATAATTTTTTCGTATTATTTCACTGAAAAGAAACTATGTTTAATGAGTTGTGTGCAATACAGTTTGCAAGGTCATGTTTTCTGTCCTTTAGTAGATATGTGATATGAGACTTTGTTTACCAAACAAATAGATATAATTAGATTTGCTATAGATAGATAAAGTTATTATTTTTAATTTTATATGTTACGTTTTAGTTCCTACACTCTCAAAATCATTCTGCAAAATCTGCAGATTTTTTATTTTTGCAAAATTCTGCGTAGCATTAGCAAAAAATGAGCAATAATATAATTAATATTTAATACAATTTTAATATTATTTTACTGAATAGAAACTATATTTAATGATTTATGTAAAATACAGTTTGTAAGATCATATTTTCTGTCTTTTAGTAGATATATGATGATATAAGAGACTTCCTTTGTTTACCAAACAAGTGGATCTAATTCGATTTGCATTGTAAAGCTTAAATTAAATTAAGTTTTAAATTCCTACACTCTCAAAATCATTCTGCAATTTATTTATTAGTATTATTTTTT
>CAIGQV010018314.1:125413-189015 GCA_903798115.1 Danio jaintianensis | reverse complement strand
TACACTCTCAAAATCATTCTGCAATTTATTTATTAGTATTATTTTTTACTTCTGCATAGAAACAGCAAAAACGTAGGAATAATATAAATACTATTTTATACATTTTTCATAATATTTCACTGAATAGAAACTATGTTTAATGAGTTGTGTGCAATACAGTTTGCAGGGTCATATTTTGTGTCTTTAGTAGATATGTGATATGAGAGATTTACTTTGGTTACCAATCAAGTGGTTCTGCTTAGATTCGCATTGTAAATCTTAAAAGTTATTATGTTTTATTTCATATAGTATGTTTCCTACACTCTCTAAATCATTCAGCAAAAATCAGCAGATTTCTTTTTACAAAATTCTGCAGAGAAATACAAAAGCAAAATCATATTATTCATATTATTTCACTGAATAGAAACTATATTTAATCATTTAAATAAATAAAAAAAATGTATTATTTTTCATTTCATATCTAAAATCTTTAGTTCCTACACTCTCAAAAGCTGGAGATTTCTTTTTACAAAATTCTGCACAGAAAGAGCAAATAAATGTCCAAACATTCTGTCTGGCCCTCAAATGTGATTGAAATGTATTCTTATTGTTTTAGCTCTTCAGATGACGACTACCATGATAAGAAGAAACAGGCGTTGAAGAAGAAACACGATGATGAAAAGAGCAGGAGAAGAAAGAGCAGAAGTTCTTCAGGCTCCAGCACAAACTCCAGCAGAGAGCGAAACCGATCCAGAACCAGCAGGAGCCGAGAGAGAGAAAGAGAGAGAGAACGGAGGAGAAGACAAAGCAGGAGCTCCAGCAGGGAGAGACACAGAGATCAGAGGACGAGAAGAAACAGCACAGAGAGAGATCGAGACAGACACAGACGCTCACAATCCAGATCCTCCAGTTCCTCCAGCTCCTCCGCCGACTCTGACCATGGAGGGATGTCCACACAGGGTGCTTCATCATCCAAAGAGGAGAAGAAGAAACAGAGGGATTTGATGAAGGCGCTGGAGACGCCGGAGGAGAAGAGAGCCAGACGTCTGGCCAAGAAAGAGGCCAAAGAGAGGAAGAAGAGAGAGAAGATGGGCTGGAGCGAAGAGTACATGGGCTACACCAATGCGGACAATCCCTTTGGAGATAACAACCTGCTCGGGACCTTCATTTGGCAGAAGGTGAGAGAGGGGGCAAATGTTTCATGATATTGCAGTGATAAGTCTGGTTGGAATGGGCTATATGCACAGCTAGTGTTATTCTTCCAATGATAACTTCCGGTGAAAGGTTTATGTGACTGTTTTCAGTTTCATAAGGTTCCTTTTACAGCATTGATGTTGTAATTAAAATACAATCAGTTAAATAGACTTAAGCATTCATTTAGTTGTTCAAGCTTAAAACGAGATGAAAGACCGTCAGTAGCAGCAGGCTCGTGCAGAAACTCCATTGAAAATACTGGGGTAAAATAAATTTCCATATTTTAAAGGCATGGTGGGGGAAAATGGAATTTAATGCAGAGCTTCTTGTACATTCTGAGACCCACTTTATATTGTATATTTATCAGGGAGTGAAGATTGCAGATTGTTATAGAAATCAGATCTTAAAAGTGGTGATTTTGTAATGGCTGAATGAAAATTAAAAGTCTATGTTCATATACCACATTAGTGATGATGACAGGAGTAAATCACTTACTGTGTGTGTGTTTTTTATTCTCAGGCTCTGGAGAAGAAAGGCATCGGCCATTTTTCCGAAAAAAATCTGAAGGACAGAAATAAACACATCCAGGAGGAAAACCGCAGGGAACTGCAAAAGGTACCAAACACTTCTTAACATTGTAGAGTTTTAATTTAAAAAAGTATTTGCTGCAGAATTCAGAAAGACTTGATTTATTATTTATTTATTGTCAACTATTTTTGGTTGATCTGATGGGAGAAACTATAAACAGAAGTGATTTTAAAAGAGTTTTATTGTTTATTTACACAACTATGAAAAATCTGATGAACTATTAAAACAATTGAGTTTGATCCTTTAACTTAGTACATATTTTAGGCACTTGTATAGTATTTGTATAGTAATAGTCATTTGTAATAGTAGCTTGTTTTATTTTAAATTTTTTTATTTAGTTTTTGGTATGTTGTTATTCATTGTTGAATAAATACATGTATCAAAAGAACACAAAAAATGGATAATGAAAAACATTTTGAATCACTATGGACCCTTTTCACAAGACTGTTATGACGCGTTTAATGGTCATCATAATCTTAAATCCTTGAAAGTTTTTAATAGTTTAATTTTTTTTAAAAACGTATGAACATTTATATGCATTTATGAATGTATTATATCATCTTTGCATCAAATAAAAAAAACAACGAATTACCGCTTGTGAGAGGCGTTTCTAATGCAGTGTGTGTCTATGGGGCTGAGAGTAAATTTGACGTTATTCTCTCCTCTGGCTGCCGTTATCTGCCTCACACAATTTTTTTTCCTTTTTCTGAAAGTCTTGATAACACCATCAACCACCACCATCAAAACATGGAGTTTGGAGGATTGTAAAAAAATTATTTGTTGTATTCCCCATTCACTGCACACTAAGTTTACCCAACTATGACGCCTTCCGCTACTGAGAAACCTGGAAATGTGAAAAGGGTCTATAGAATTCAGAATAATAACAAATACTTTACATTACAACCCCCACCCCCCAAAAACAATTTAATTAACCTAAAATAAGGCAACAATCAAATATGTAATAACATGTTATGCATTTTGCATCTTATGTATATAATCATTTATGTATTTATGATGCATATAAGATGCGTAGGCAATGATTTTTTGTGATTTGAAGTGTTTGTATTATCCTCTTTTGTAAGTTGCTTTGGATAAAAGCATCTTCCAAACGAATACAGTTGCAATCAGAATTATGAAACCCCCTGAATTATTAGCCCCCTGTTTATTTTTTCCCCCAATTTCTGTTTAACGGAGAGAAGATTTTTTCAACACATTTCTAAACAATAGTTTTAATAACTAATTTCTAATAACTGATTTCTTTTATCTTTGCCATGATGACAGTAAATAATATTTTACTAGACATTTTTCAAGACACTTCTATACAGCTTAAAGGCTTAACTAGGTTAATTAGGTTAACTAGGCAGGATAGGGTAATTAGGCAAGTTATTGTATAATGATGGTTTGTTCTGTAGACTATCGAAAAAAAATATAGCTTAAAGGGGCTAATAATTTTGACCTTAAAATGGTTTTTAAAAAATTAAAAACTGCTTTTATAAAACAAAAGACTTTCTCCAGGAGAAAAAATATTATCAGACATACTGTGAAAATTTCCTTGCTCTGTTAAACATCATTTGGGAAATATTTAAAAAAGAAAAAATTAATAATTCTGATTGCAACTGTAAATGTAATGTTTTAACACTAAGTTTAGATTTAGATGTTAATTAATGCACTACAGTACACTTAAGCTTGAATTATTTCACTGAAGATTCGCTCTAAACTGATCATTTGAATTGACGAGTTGAAAACAATCTGAAAGTTCATGAATCTGCGAGCAGAACATCTCCAGTTAAACATACCAAAGAATGACGTGTTTGTATGAAATGAAAAGGAGTAAAAATGCACAATACTATACTTTGGAATGTAGAAAAGTAAAAGTTTCCCAAAATAAAAATGATTAGAAACTAATAATAGGCCTATAAATCAATCTATCTATGCGTACATACAGTAACATACATTTAAACATGAATTTACATGTTTATATAGTATACATGAATCTGTGGATTCAATACAATGAAGATGTAAAACACCAACAGCCACAGAAATCCTTCCACTGCTAGTAGAAAATGACTGAATCTTCAACAATCTGAGCATGCTTGAACCACTTACCGGACCACAGTTTGGATACTTGAAAATTGAGAAAAGTAAAAATTAAGTACTTCATCGTTGTCCATCGCTGTATTTGGAGAAAGCTGCAGTGAATGTGTGTGCGCTGTGTGTTCAGGTGAAGCAGCTGCGTCTGGAGCGAGAGCGGGAGAAAGCCATGAGGGAGCAGGAGCTGGAGATGCTGCAGAGAGAGAAAGAGGCGGAGCACTTCAAAACATGGGCGGAGCAAGAGGACAACTTTCATCTGCATCAGGCCAAACTCAGGTCACTCCCTTTACATTATAGTGAGAAAAAAGGGCTTTACAAATAAACTTGAATTGAATTAGTGTCTGTTTATAAATGCAGATGTGTGATGATTCATTTTAACATGTTTCTGTGATATGATGTGATACAGGTCTAAGATCCGCATCCGGGACGGCCGAGCGAAACCCATCGACCTGCTGGCGAAATACATCAGCGCTGAGGATGATGATCTGTCCGTGGAGATGCACGAACCGTACACTTTCCTCAACGGACTGACCGTAACAGACATGGATGACCTACTGGAGGACATTAAGGTGAATCATGAGAGAGACTGTGATAATTATGTTTAAGTTCAAAATTTAATTAAACTGTATTAAGTACCAGTATTTCTTGCAAAACATAAGTGTTGGTTTTAATGTTTGTGTTACTGGTTAAAGGTGTACATGGAGCTGGAATGTGGCAAGAATGTGGATTTCTGGAGGGATATGACCACCATTACTGAAGATGAAATCAGCAAACTGCGCAAACTGGAGGCGTCAGGGAAAGGGCCAGGTGATGAGCACATTTACACATTCAACATTTCTGATTTAAAAGTAAAACAATTTATATTAGAGAAAATGTGTCAAAATAATTATAATAATTGTGGAATTTTTATTGAGTTTTTTAATGTATATATAGTACCATTCCATACTATAGTAGCATGATGGTTTACAAAAATATTTGTATACAATTTTTTGAAAATTAATTTTAATATTAATAGAAATAGCTGTGAAATATTAGTAGCATTAATACCATTGAAATATTAGTACCATTCAGAAGAATCAGCAAATAATCCTAAAATTTGTATCATGGATTCCAAAAATATTTGTAATTAATGTAATAATTTTTAAAATAGATTTTAATATTTAAAATTATTATTTTTATTACTATCAATATTAGTACCATTAATGCCATTGAGATATTAGTACCATTCAGAAGTATCAGCAAATATTGCTAAAATTTGCGTCATAAATTCAAAATAGTTTTATTTAATTTTATTATTTTTTCAATTAATTTTAATATTAATTGAATGCTAATGTGTGTATATATGGATATTTTATATATTAAATAGATAAAAATAAGAAATGTTGTTTTGATGACAAATGAGCATATAAGAATAATTTGAAAGTTTTAATGGTGAAAATTGATGTCAGGAATAAATTACTTTTAGCGAAGTATTAAAATAGTAATATTTATAGTCATACAATTCCATGTTTAAATTGAATGTATCTTTAATTATTTGGTGAGCTAAGTGGAAAAACTATTATGTATTTTGATTTAACTATAGTTTTATTCATTTCTATTTATTATTAAAGTTTTTAATATATCAGTATATTATTATAGTTTTAATATATTTAAAACCACTGTTTACCCTGCACAATAATTATCCCCATTTACTGATTTGAAATCTGCTAATTCACAAAACACCGTAAATGATATTTATTTGTAGTATTTGAAATTATTATATATTCCCTATACAATGCTATTCATTTATAATAATATTATACAATGCATCATAATTTAGTAGAGTCTCCACTCTGCAAGCCCTGATATGTGTGTGTTTTTGGCTGTCAGGTGACCGGCGCGAGGGTATAAACACCTCCGTCAGCACAGACGTCCAGAGTGTGTTTAAAGGGAAGACGTACAGTCAGCTTCAGGCTCTTTACATGAACATCGAGAGTAAGATTCAGGCTGGAGGTTCAAATCTGGACATCGGCTACTGGGAGAGTCTCCTGCAGCAGGTGCGCGTCTACATGGCACGAGCCAGGTGGGTATCCGACTGTAAATGTGTCAAGGAGATGTGTTTAGCCTTCAGTGATGTTTTACTTAACTTCAACATTGACATTTATACTAAACTGAAGGGGATTTAATTTAACAATGTGAAATATTATGCATTTACTCACTTTTCTTCATCTGTGTTAAGCTGCTTTGAAAAAAAGCGCTACAGCAATAAGAATGAATTGAATTGTATGTTTGTAAAGGCTGAGAGAGCGTCATCAGGACGTCCTGCGACAGAAGCTGTATAAACTCAAGCAGGAACAGGGTGTGGAGAGTGAACCGCTTTTCCCCATCATCAAAGAGGAGCCGGAGAAAGAGCAGCTCATGTGAGTCAGTTCACCTCTGCCTGAAATTCCTTTTTGGGGGAATTTTGGATTAAAAATTACAATCAACATAATTTTGAAGATGGAAATATTTAATTAACTCAACACAACTTACTGAATTGATTATCCAACTGGGCGTTTGTGTGAATGTGCAGTGTGCCTACATACTATACATGTACATATATACATACATACATACATAAACACAGACACACACAATTACAAGGTGTATCCCTGTAAACCAAATTAATAGAGTATAATTATGTCATACCCATGCCATTATACAACTTCCAGGGTTCCTACGGTCATGGAATTTTGACATGGCATTTTCCAGGCCTGGAAAAGTTTTTGAAAAACAGAAAAACCCACAAAGTTTTGGAAAAGTCATGGAAATTAGTTTAACAAATATCTGTATACTTAAATTAAGGCTGCGCGAAATTGGAAAAATCTGACATTGCGATATTTTGTATTTCTCTGATAAATATTGCGAGGTGAATACAATTTCATCAGATGATTTAACGGGTTTATTTGGATTGATTGGGGGGATTTTGTAGGGGAGTGACTCTCGAATAATATAGAACAAATAAATTACAAGCATAGATAAAATATAGTAAAGATAAAAGGGAATTATAGTTTTCAGGTATTCACTATTCCTGTACAGATATTGAATAATCAACACTGCGTAGTCTTCATTGTATATTATTTAATCTTTATTAAAGTTACAAAAACTTTCTTGTGGCCGGATGTCTTTAAATTTGGAATATTGAAATGTTCACATAGTCACAGGCCTTAAAAGGACAGTTTACTCAAAGATTAAAATGTACTCACCATTTACTCACACTTCACTTGTTTCAGTACTATACGAGTTATTAAATTATATTCTTTTTGTGTTCATTTAAAAAAAAAAAAAAGAAAACAAATGTTTGAAACAAGTGAAGGGTGTAATGAAAATGTCAAGTAATTTTTGGGTGAACTATCTCTTTAAAAATGCATGTAGATGATAAACTTTTACTCCATTATGATTAAACTCTATATTAAACTATAATCCCAACATTGCATATCCTGCGATGTGACTATTGCGGATGCACACATTGCGATATCGATGCTGAAACGATATATTGTGCAGCCCTAACTTGAATATAGGTTAGTTGTCTTTACTTCTTTGCTGTCCTTGGCCACAAACTTGCTCTCACATTGTTAGTGCTGTGTAAGCATTATCAAAATCAATTTTACATAGATATAAAAACTAATGTAAACAAAATAAATTGTTGCGTGTTCTATGATAAGCTGTAATAAATTTGAACGTCATTGTTTTTCTTATTATTTACCATGTATATGTAGACATTACGTCATGAAAATGTACTTGAAAGTTCTGGAAAAGTCTTAGAAAAGTCATGGAATTTTAGTAGTGAAAATGTGTCTGAACCCTGAACTTCGTGTCCCTATCAACCACATAATTTCAAATAGCATGGAAATGTTAAACTAATTAGATACATAATATGAATATCAGTTTTAACAGAAAGTTTTCTAAAATCTTAAAAGTTCAAAAATTTATTTTATTAATAACCATCTAATCATGAGGAACGGGAAAATTCAAAGACTTAATTGTGCATTTGTCACTTGTACCTGAACGGTTAGGGGGCGTTCACACAGAATGTGTTTTTCCTTTCCAACGCACTATTTTCTATTGTTTTGCAATATGAGCCCTTAGACTTCCAAATCTGATGCTTATTGTTATTTTTAGGCTAATTGTGATTGCTGAAAGAAGTCATCTTTACACAGATTTAAGTCTAAAGCGGGTCAGTGTCTGCTCAGAATTCAGTGTAAAGACGCTATTCCGCATTAAACTGTTTATTTAAAAACACATTTTTAAAAATGTATGCAGCTTCAGGTTTGGTTTCTGTGCTGCCTTTTCCGTGTAAAGATGCTTTAAGGTGGAAATTAACTAGACACAACCTGATGAATTTAACTTATTATTTAGTGAGGCCATAAAACCAAGTTACGTACTCATTCATTCATTCATTTTCCTTCGGCTCAGTCATTTTATGCATCAGGGGTCGCCACAGTGGAATGAACCAACTTATCCAGCATGTGTTTTACACAGCGGATGCCCTTTCAGCTGCAACCCAGTACTGGGAAACATCCATACACACTCATTCACACACATACACTACGTCCAATTTAGTTTATTCAGTTCATCTATAGCGCATGTGTTTGGACTGTGGGGGAAACGGGAGCACTCAGAGGAAACCCACGCCAACACAGGGGCGCGCAAACTCCACACAGAAATGCCAACTGGCCCAGCTGGGACTCGAATCAGCAACCTTCTTGCTGTGAGGCGACAGTGCTAACCACTAAGCCACCGTGTCGCCCCCTAAGTTACGTACTACATAGAAAAAAGTGTTTTTTATTTTATTTTTTCTCTATGATTGCTGTTGTTATATTTGGGCCTGGAATAACTAAAATTGTAGGTCTGATGTATAAATGAAATTTATGTATGAAATATAGTGTAAAAGTAAACATACTGCACTATTTTATCACCAATTCATGAAAAAGAAAACAAATTGCATTGTAAACATACCTAATATGTGATCCGTCTGTTATATTTCCCAGCAGCTCTAGAGAAGCAGAGTCTGGAGACGAGGCGGCGGGCAGCTCTCAGCAGCGAGACAGAGAGAAAGATGAGGCCAGACAGAGCAGGAGGACGGGTGGAGAAGAGCCTGAGCGTTCTGGAAGGGGCAGTCCTGAGGAGGAGAAGAAAAGAGAGGAGGAGGAGGGAGAGAAAGATGAAGCCCCGGAGGCCGTGTTGACAGAGGAGGATCTAATCCAGCAGAGTCAGGCCGAGTATGACTCCGGCCGCTACAGTCCCACACTCCTGCAGACCTCGGAGCTACCGCTGGACACACACCTCATCGCGGAGGAGGAGGACCTACAGAGACTCCTGCTGGCCCGCAGGCAGATGCAGGTGACCGGTGCGTATCGCTCGTATACTCCATCAAACTGCAACACATGCTTTAAAGGGGACCTATTATGCAAAAATAATTTTTATAAGAGGTTTAAACACAGTTGTGTGGCAGCTGTGTGTGAATATAACCAGCTTTTAATAGTAAAAATTAATACTATTTTTTTATAATCACACTTGATAAAACAGTCTGCAGAAACACTTTGATTGATTGGCATTCTCTCATTGTATGTGTCATAGAAATATAAAATATCGTAGATGGGCACCGCGGACAGCCGCCGACTTGCAGCGCAGTGTGTACCCTGATAGAAATCTATGTTTAGAATTCTAAAAATGCATGACGCTGCGTGGCGCATCCGGTGTGCGACCCCCTTGACTGCTAAAGGGTAAAACCTTGAGGTATTATCACATCGCGCGAAGGGTAATTTTTTTTCCATTTGCATCTATGACGCATGAAAAAGACTCCGAGACATCAGACTTGCCTGAAGTGGGTTTCCTAAGACTAAACTGATCGTTTTCTAATGCAAGCTGAACATCCTTCAAGGGCAGCGCATCCTCACTTTGCTCTGCCATGGTAATGCCCGCTCTGAGGACCATTATGCAGATGATACGCGCACAGACTGTGTGTATAAAATGCATGTGCAGAAAGCACTGGTCCATGCGTTCAGCATGTGTAACAGTCGTGAGCACTGGCTGTACCGGTGCTCAATAAGAATGAGGAAATCACAGATATGCTGGGCCGGCCAAACCGTGCGCAGGAATGGCACCACGCACTGAAGCTCCAACCGTACCATTGTTTGTGTTGGGTACAGCCATCGTGGCTGGTCTTCCTGTTAAGGAGAAAATATGTTCAGGTTATGAGGTATTTGTATTTATGATACATATGTGTGACGATCTGTTAAGTAGATGTAAGTTTATATTATGCTGCTAAGGCGAATGATGTTAAAGACATGGTTAAAAGTACTTACCTGTTTATGGTATGTCTCAATCAATGGGCAGAGTCTGGCGTATATAAGGAGACGCCAGACTCGACTTCTTGGTCAGTTTACCTGGCTAGCAAGCGTGTTGTGGCAGAAGCGTGAGCAATTCTCTTTGTGATGGATACTCTCTTTTATACTGTAGATATAGCGTTTGTTTGTTTTTGTGTTGTATATACGTGTCTTTATAGTTTTGTTTGTTTGTTGATACTTTGTATATTTTTGCTATTTTTCCTTGTACATACCTTTTTTGGGATTGGGTCACTGTACATGTATTTTGCATTGGATGTTTTTAATCACCATCCTTGTAAATAAATACCACCTTTTTTTTTTTTTCAACTTCCGGGGATAAGGTCATCGTTTGTTGAACTGTTTATATATATTTTTTTATTTTTTATATTTTTATTTTTTGTTGGTGTCGGGCATCCCACGCCTCGTAGTGGACCCATTCTGGGGAAACTACACAAATATTATGGCGGCAATAGAGACATCCGGCCTTTCTCACAAGTCAGTTGAGAGGAGGATAACTCTTGCGGCATCATAGGGTCAGTTTCAAAGAGTTATAAAGCATTATTTGTGGGGTATTTTGAGCTGAAATATCACACATTTATATGACGTTGCTAATGCCAGTTTTCATCGTGTTTCCTGAACAGGTGATGCAAGTGAAAGTGCTGAAGATTTATTTGTGCGTCGTGCTAAAGAGGGCATGGGCGGTGACGAGGCTCAGTTCAGCGTCGAAATGCCTTTGACTGGGAAAATGTACTTGTGGGCCGACAAATACCGTCCACGCAAACCCCGCTTCTTCAACCGCGTTCACACCGGCTTCGAGTGGAACAAATACAACCAGACGCATTACGACTTCGATAACCCGCCGCCCAAGATCGTCCAGGGCTACAAGTTCAACATCTTCTACCCAGACCTCATCGACAAGCGCTCGACTCCGCAGTACTTCCTGGAGCCCTGTCCCGACAATAAAGACTTCGGGATTCTGCGCTTTCATGCCGGACCGCCGTATGAAGACATCGCCTTCAAAATCGTCAACCGCGAGTGGGAATATTCACATCGTCATGGTTTCCGCTGCCAGTTTGCCAATGGAATCTTTCAGCTGTGGTTCCACTTTAAGAGGTATCGCTACAGACGATGAAGAGGATGATCTGAGAGCGATTGATTTGTGTAAACTGTAACATTAGGGTCAATGTAAAACCACAAACACACTGTTTATTAATGCCACATACAGCTGCCGTTAGTGGAAAAGCAGGTTTTCAGTGGCATAGAACTAAATATTTCTACCTGATCTTGATCCTGTTTTCTACATATTCTGATTTGCAGGCACTCAGCTTGCATTTGATTCCTTTCTGAGACCAAGCTAATAGTTTTAAAGCAGTGTTTCTCAACCACATTCCTGGAGGACCACCAACAATGCATGTTTTGGATGTCTCCTTTGTCTGTTACACCCATAACAGGATCTTTCAGTCTCTGCTGATGATCTGAATCAGGTGTGTTTGGTTAAGGAGACAGAAAATGTGCTGAGCTGGTGATCCTCCAGGAACGTGGTTGAGAAACACTGTTTTTAAAGGGATAGTTCAACTAAAAATAAAATCTGTCATCATTTAATCACATTCATTTGTTCAAAACGAAAGAAACAAAGAAACTAATAAAGGTTTAAAAACCACATTTGGGAGAGCAATTGGTGGCGTAATTTAAATATTTGGTTGAACTATCCATTTAAGTGTACTTTGAAAAATTAATTTCTTGTATTTTGTGTTATTGAAATGATTCATTAAAGATTGTTTGCTAATTTTTACTCATGCTTCCAAACATTTATTGTTGTTGTTCCATTGCAAAAGGCATTTAAATGTGGTATTTTATAAATGTTAAAAATATTATTATTATTATTGTGTCTGCAGCACATTTCATAAAACACAAGTTTCTTAAAGTTTGGATGCAGTCATTTGACATGTTTTTGTGCAGCCTGAAGATGCAGGAAGTTCATTCTTGGCCATGCTGAATTGCCTTTAAAGGCAACATACTTCGGTTTGAGGCAACACCCACGGCAGGTTTTAACAAGACAGCGTGTGTCATTTTGGCCAGAGGGGTATCCCTAAATCATGAGCACATTACTAAAAGCCTCAAGAAAGAATCTGAATAGTCTCTTGATCAAATTTCAGGATCTAAAGTTTAATCAGTCTACCTGGAAACAACATGTTGACAAATGAGAACTTCTGAAGAAAAGAAAAAGCTAATCAGTGGATTGGATTCAAAGTTTGTTTGAGGCACTTGGTAGCAAGGAAAGAAAAAATATATATAAATTTTTTTTAATTATATACAGTGCTCATCATATATGAATACAACCCTCACAAATCTCTCATTTAAATGAATATTTTCTATAGGATGCTTTATAATATTACATTTGTGCATATACAAGATTAGTCAGTACTGAAGCCAAATCTAACCTGGAGCTAATCTAACAAAATAACTTACAATAATGGTTCAAAAATTAGTAGGCAAAATTTATATGTTAGGGAAAAATATTAAATAAAATTTTCAAAAAGCAAGAGAAACAAAAAATATATACAATTTTGTTGAAATGTTGTAGTTTGTAATTTTATTTTGCAATATTTTTCATGAATTTAAATGTATTATTTTTCATTTCTAAAGATATTCTGTGACTAAAATATAATTTTAATAAATATATCAATAAATCTGTTTTGTTCAAATGCACCAATATATATTACCTATATTCACTGAGAAGTTGATAAAATTCAAAATGGGGTGTACTCCATTATGCTGAGCACTGTATGTATATATATATATTTTAGGGCTGCACAATATTGGAAAAGACTGACTGCAATATCTTCATTTACTGCGACCTATATTGCGATATATATCATTTTAGATTGATTGGGATGATTCTGTAAGTACATTCTGTAGTATGGTTTTAAAAATGATAAGCAAAGTTAAATACAACAGATACAAATAAACAATGATTAATGATTTTTCTGGGGAGTCAAACAGTATTCAGAAACAAAAACTAAATCACCGTATAATAATAATAATGTTTTTATTAATAACTCTAAGGGTACCAATTAAAATGACTCTGCTATGTTAACTGTAATGTCCAGTCAACTATAATCCCAATTACATTGCAGATCTCTGCGATGTGACTATTGCTGACTCGCACATTGCGATATCGATGCTGAAACCATATATTGTGGAGCCCTAATATATATATAGTTTTGAGTTACAGTTCATGTATTCCACTGGGCTCCTTTTCCATTGTTTTTCTATGCAAAAACGTGTGAAAGACTGCGCTTCACAGTAGTTCTTATAAACTTTATTTATCGTTATTTACAACATTCATTAGGCAGTTCATTTTAGGGTGTTAAAAAGAAGCCTAAAATGCAGTTTATGCTTTGTCCATGCAAATAGATATTGACTGACCCAAATAGCTGCCAGTGGTGTTACTTTGGTGGTTCTTGGCCAGAATGAGCTGCAGTGTTGATGCACTTTATCAGTGGTGGACAGTAACTAAGAATTTTTATTCCACTTCCTTATTCAAGTACGTATTTTCAGTATCTGTAGAGTATTTTTATTTTAGGAAACCTTCATTACATTCAAAAACAAAATATTGTGCTTTGTAAACTATATTTCCTGAACGGAGTAAGAGGTTATTTTGAAGGGGAGAAATTGTCACCTGTTCAGAGAGGAGATTGTGGTTTAATTCAGGAATGAGCTGATCAGTTAGCCTGTTAAACTGCCACTAAACAATTTATTTGTGATATCGACTGACATCTGTTCATGAGTCAACAACTCACTGATTCAAATGATTCATTCAGAGTGAGTCTCCAACAAATGATTTTACAAATCGATCTGAATTACTGTTTTCACTTGAATTATGAGTATGGTTATTGGAGCATGGCAAGTTTTGGTAATAACATTTTCTGTCAAAATAAACATTCATAAGTAAGTACTTTTTTTTTTTTTTTTATTGAGGTAAATTAAAAATCAAACACTTTTGTAATTGGCTCAAGTACTATTGAAAGAAGGACTTATACTTCTACTGGAGTAATATTTTATTAGGGTATCTGCACTTTTACGTTTACTTTTTTTACTTTTAAGTACCAATTTTGTTTACTTGTCCACCACCGGCTTGCCAAAATTTTTTTTGTTTTTTTGAGAATGGGCATTGAAAAAGACATTTTTATTTTCTTTTTAAAAATAGAGATTAATCGAAGACACAAATTGGGTCAAAACAAGAGTTTAGTCGTGTAAAAGCTGCATAAGAGGAATCCGCACTAGTGTGCTTGGTCTGCATGTAAAAGTACCATATTAACAAGTCTGTGCATAAAAACCGTCTCAAATCTCTGATTCATCATCTATGTATTTCAGTGACATCTGACCTGTGGAACCAGCAGTGGTTGAGAGTCTGTCTGTTTCTCTAGAGATGGAAAACCTCTGGTCATTGGCGTGGTTGTTGTTGCTGTTGAAATTCCCTGCTGACGATGCTAGTCTCTGTGGCTGAACCTGGTTAGCATCGTCTTCGTGCCTGTTTTGTGTGTCTTTTACCCTCCTGTGTAAACACGGCAGAGACAAATGGCCTTTGTACAGGTTCCATATCAACAATGCAGCTAGAACTAGTGAGAGTATCACCACCATGGCCACTAGGGTGCGCTCTTTTTCCTTAACATGATGAAGTGACGCTGTAGTTCCTGATTCTGACCACATCTTTACATCATACGCTACATGCTGAGTCTGGTATTTGCGCTTGGAGATGGTCTCGATGGAGCTGCAGGTGTAGTAGCCGGTGGCGTCTAATGATGCGTTGAAGATCATCAGGCCGTCGGAGAGGATCTGGATGGTGCTGGATGCTTTGATTGGCTCCCCGTTCAACTGCCATTTAACGTGCGCCAGGTTGGAATAAGGCTGGCACCGCAGCTTCACGGTATTGCCATGGTAAAATGAGATGTTGACTGGTTTACTGACACCTGTAACACAAGTTCTAGATGTAACATTTAATGTTTCAACCATAACACACAGTTTAATATCTTATTTACCTATTGGTGGACATTGACGGGCATCACCATCACTCAAGCTCTGAATCACAGTGCTACTGAAGAAAAAAATATAGCAATAAGCACATTTTCAATACCAGTGTTAATAATGGTGTACAAATCCATGACACAAAAAAGACATGTTTTGAATATAAACAAAATTTTTGCAAATGATCCTAAACACCCGATGACTTCATCATATCATATCACGTCACTGATGATGTGTCTAGGAAGGTGTTTGTTAAAAGTAATAATTTCTTAAAAATAAACACTTAAAAATGTCATTATCATAATATGTATAAATAAACCACACTTAAGTTATTAAGCTTTTATTTATATTTTTATTATTCAATTGATGTCTTAAATATTATTTATAATTTATTATATCACTAAGGAATAAAATACTAGGCAAATCTTTCCATGATATATACATACTTCTTAAATATGGCAGACGTTTTACATTACAGCAAGCTATACTTTTTGCATGAGAAATGTGCTGAAAATCTCTCATGAAATTAATGTGCTATTAGCAATCATTTTAATGTTTTTAAAACTGGTTTAATTTTCTTCAAGCAACATACAATGCTCTAACGTACCTTATAATTTTGGCCTTTATATAAATGGTAACACTTTAGAATAAGGTTGTATTAGTTAATGCATTTACTAACATGAACAAACAATGAACAATACATTTATCACGATAATTGTTCATGTTAGTTAATGTTAGTTAATGAAAATACAGTCGTTCATTGTATATATATATATATATATATATATATATATATATATATACAATGTATGTATTGTATGTATATATATATATATATATATATATATATATAAAATTATGTTAATATGTTTGTCGTTTCACCTGCTTCTGTGGATGCTGTTAATAGTGGCACAGCGCTCAGTATTGAGGTCCCAGCCACAGTGCGGATCCCTGGCCAGAACACAGTCCAGACACGTTTGGTACCGCCCACATTCACTGATTGACAGCTGAACCACACCGACCTCAGAACCCACATACAGCTGCTCCTGGAATGACATCACACATATTTTTACATCTCTTTAAAAAATGTAAAAACACATTAATTTTGACTTGCTTAAAAATATAATACCACCAAATCAGCATGTTAAAATGATGAGTAATGATGTTCAAAAAAGGAAAATTAAGGTTTGAAAAAGCAAACATGAAAAATGACACTTTGTAATTCTAATGTTCTACCTGCATTCTGAGTAGTTGAGATTTTGTATTACATACAGTCCACAAAAATATGAGGATCATGTTTTCTTATGGGCAGCGCGGTGGCACAGTGGGTAGCACTGTCGCCTCACAGCAAGAAGGTCGCTGGTTCGAGCCTCGGCTGGGTCAGTTGGCATTTCTGTGTTTGCATGTTCTCCCCATGTTGGCGTGGGTTTCCTCCGGGAGCTCCGGTTTGCCCCACAGTCCAAAGACATGCGCTATAGGTGAATTGGGTAAGCTAAATTGTCCGTAGTGTATGTGTGTGAATGAGAGTGTATGGGTGTTTCCCAGTGATGGGTTGCAGCTGGAAGGGCATCCGGTGTGTAAAACATGTGCTGGATAAGTTGGCGGTTCATTCCGCTGTGGTGACCCCTGATTAATAAAGGGACTAAGCCGAAAAGAAAATTAATGAATGTTTTCTTTTTATTTTTACGATTCGAACTTCTTATTGATTTTCTTTTTTGCAAATAGTTCAAAGGAGTATCAAATAGAGCATTAACATATAAACAAAAAGTGTTAAAAGGAAAATAATGTCATATAAATGTATATACACATTAACTAATAAATGTAAATGATGTTAAATAATAAATAATAATCCAAGGTGAATTTAGTAAATCATCTTACTCTATTTTTAATCAATTAAAATAAACATCATAGCCATTATTATTTCATCTTGTTACATAACGTGCGTGAGTCATTTTTAATTCTTCCATGTAAACTGTAGGAGAGTTTTTCCAAAGCTGCCACTTGTCCTAGCATCACGATTTCTAAGAAAAAACGTTCCAAAATATACACAACTTAAAAAAAGGTGTCGCAGAATTTAAAGAATGATTATGAAGATTAAGAATGAAGTGAAGATTTAATTTGAAATATTACCAGAATAGACAGAACCCCATAATTCCAAGGTTAATTTAGTAAATGAATTTATTGTTTTTTTAATCAAATAAAAATTTTTTTCCTTTGGTGAGCCTAAGAGACCTTATAAACCTTTGCATGCCAGCTCTGATGTAGTGCAATGTGTTAGCAATTGAGTCACAGGACTTAGCTTGCTGAAAGAAACTTGCACAACACAAAAACTCACGATGCCGCCAAGTAAGCAATAAACACATCCGTTAACACATCTATTTATTACCTTGCTGTTTGAAAGACGCAGTATCTTGATGGGCTCTGAGGGCTCAAATAGCTGAATCTCTTCAATAATGACCATCTCTCCGTCATAATTCACAGCTTTCAGGACTGAACCGCTCTCTGATATGCAACACAACGCAAAACACAAGAAAACAAGTTCACTTTAAATGTGTTGATGCATTTTGTGCGATCGTTCTTAAAGGAAGAGTTCACCCAAAAATGAAAATTTACTCATCATTTACTCACTCTCAAGCAGTTCAAAACTATAATTTTCTTTCTTCTATTGAACACACAAAAATATATATATTTTGGAAACTGGCAGCCATTGACTTCCAAAGCATGTTTTTTTCCTACTATGGAAGTCAATGGCTACTTTTTCCAACATACTTCAGAATATCTTCAGAAGAAAAAATCTCCATATTTGGAACAAATGAAGGGAGAGTAAATAATGGTTTTGTGTAAATTATCCATTTAAAAAAGAAAATGGCAATGTTTCCTTGAAAAAGTACTAGGGCTGCACGATACTGGAAAAATATGCGATATTGTTGTTGAGTGTTGCGATAATGAAATTTCTTACGATCTTCTAACGAACTTCTAAAAATGCTATTTTATCAGCACTAATAAATTTGACTATTTACTCTCTAAGTGGTTTTAAACCTTTATGAGTTTCTTTCTTCTGTTCAACACAAAAGATATTTTGAAGAAAGCTGAAACCTGTAACCATTGACTTCCATAGTAGGAAAAAGAAATACTATGGAAGGTTACAGGTTTTCAACATTTTTCGAAATATCTTCTAAAAGAAGAAAGAAACACATAAAAGTTTGAAACAGGTAAAGGTTTGAGTAAATGATAACAGAATGCCCTTTAAAAGACAACTAATGACAGAAAACCTTTGCAGAAACTCTGATTCTTATTGGCTGTTGTCATTTTCCTCTCTCGTCTCCCAGCATTAGCATTTATTTTCAGCTCAAGATTCACCTACTAGAGAGGTGGGAATAAACAAATGCTTGGCACATAAAATCAATTAAATTTATTGCAATTCTCTGTGATATGGATATTGCATATACTATTATTGCAATAACAATAATTTCTCAATATATTGTGCAGCCCTAACTTTTTACTATTATGTTTGTTTTTTCCCCCCTCAAAATGTATACAGTTGAAGTCAAAATGATTAGCCCTCCTGTGAATTTTATATTCTTTTTCAAATATTCCCAAATGATGTTTAACAGAGCAAGGAATTTTTCACAGTATTTCCTATAATATGTTTTTCTTCTGGAGAAAGTCTGATTTGTTTTATTTCGGCTAGAATAAAAGCAGTTTTAATTTTTTTTAAAACCATTTTAAGGTCAATATTATTAGCCCCCTTATTAAAAGCAATATTTGTCCTCAACTGTCAACAGAACAAACCACTGTTAAACAATGACTTGCCTAATTACCTTTACTAGAATAAGCTGAACACTTTAAGTTCACTACACTTTAAGCTGAATACTAGCGTCTCGAAAAATATCTAGTCAAATATTATGTACTGTCATCATGGCAAAGATAAAAGAAATCAGTTATTAGAAATGAGTTATTAAAACTATTATGTTTAGAAATGTGTTGAAAAAATCTTCTTTCCATCAAACAGAAAATGGGGAAAAAATATATGGGGGCTAATAATTCAGGAGTGCTAATAATTCTCACTTCAACTGTACATCCTCTTTAATATATTTTCAGTTCACTGATCATTAAACTACATAATTACATCAAAGAGTGTTTACTTGTGCCGATGAACATGACTTGATGGCTGGTCCCGTTCAAAGCAGTCACGGTGGTCACTACTATTCTAGTGAACGCAGCTCCTCTCTTCACCAGCAGGGGTTGCTCTGCAGTGACGGCCTGGTCCATCAGAGGCTTGTCTTTAACAAACTGCAACGTTTTGTCAGGAAGCTCCAGAGATTTGGTGATGCCCTTTTGTCTGGCATGATTGTCAATGCACTTTTGTGAAAAAACACAGTCAAAGTTAGTTAAGTTAATCAGTTCTATTAAATGAGTATACCAGTAAACTAACTGAAGACTCACTGCTCCGGGTCGGGGATCAGGAAGCTCGCCTGAGTACATCACCCACTTCACGAATGATGTCTCCACATTAAACGGAGCCTTAAATTTGCCCTTTGAGAACACAGTCTTGATGTCTTCAATTTTGTATAAACATACCGCAGAGTACTGAGAGGAGTCTCTGTGGAGGAGAAACATTTCTTATTTAATTTTTCAACATTAACCATGTTGCAGAAATTTATCATTTACATTTAGCAGACGTTTTTATTCAAAGCAACAAATAAGAAAGCTAGCAATTTGTTATACCCAATCCACACTTACGCTGAACACTTGATTATAGTGGAATTTTTAAAGTTTGCATAATGGATTTAATTATATTTTTGTTTATCACAGTTGAAGCTGCTATGATACAGACTGTACTGCCCTTGCATTACATTTACAATTACATTCACTCAGAAGAGGTAAAAGTGTGCAAAGTACAGTGGAGATCAAAATTAGAGAATATAATATGAACACTTAGGGATAGTTCACCCAAAATTAAGATTCTGTCATCATTTACTCACTTCACTTGTTCAAAACCTGTTTGAGTTTCTGTTTTTTGTTGAACACGAAATAAACTATTTTAAAGAAAGCTGGAAACTACTATGGAAGTCAGTGGTTACAGCTTTCTTTAAAATATTTTATTTAGTGTTCAACATAAGAAAGAAACTCATGTGTTTATAACCACTTGAGGGTGAGCAAATTTTTGGGTGAACTATCCCTTTAATTTTTAATGATATAATCCTTTTTATTTATATAAAAAAAATGAAAGAATTGAAGTTATAGTCACTTTAGTACTCTCACCACATTGCAAAGCCAGCAAAAACTGCAATGTATGGCTGCCAGTTAAATAGGGTTTGTTAGATAATTAAGGCAATTAGCCACCAGATCAACACCAATATCTGGAAGGTATTTGAAAGCCTTCTCCAATTTTGATTAGATTAGATTAATATTGATAGAGGATTAGTCTTCTTTTTCAAGTATTTTAAACTGTTCATCAGAAAACTTTGGGAAATTGTAGGCTGTTCTCTAGTTTTGATTTCCACTGTAATACAATACTGAATTAATGAAATGTCCAGCCCAGAGTCCTGATCTAAACCTGACTGAAAACCTTTTTGTTTGTGGCAGTAAGGATTCAAGATATGATCAAATATGCTTCGTTTTCAAAATCAAAACCTCAAACTTACGATTGTGGGGTAAAAACAGCATAAAAAACACAGGTGGTCCAGTCATCTGAACACAAGTGAAAAACGTCCTGGACCAGAAGAGGGAGATTGATGTTTGGAACTTGACAGTCAAGCCTTGCTTTTAGAAATGATGTCCACTTCTTTTGTAGCGTCCTCTGCCCACCCAAGTCACCCTGAGAGTATAAAATGATTTTGCATAGATGTTATATGTGGTAGACTGGAAATCCTGTAACATTTCTTCAAAACACATGCATGACCTCAAGGGAGTTTACCTTGCACACACGAGCCACTCGAGACACTTCCACCTTTGTGTATGACTCATATTCCACTGCTGTCTCACTGAAGAACAGATAGATCTTGTCATCATCCCCGTCTGGATTTGATTGGCCCTCTGGTATGTGGGCCATGTGGATAAAATTTGGTTCTAAAAAGACAAAACTATTTTAGTTGTTTGCATCACCCTTCTACAAGAGTAAACATGTTTTCATCAACAGAACTACAGTTTTTTTAGTGTGTGTGTGTGTGTTTTCGCAAGATTTTCTATAAATGACTGCAATCAGCAGACACTGTTTGGCACCAATAATCATTCTACAGTGACAGAAACTTTTTTTAATTAAATGAAAAATTAACAACAATTTTTTTAGTTATGTAATATGGAAATATACAGTTGAAGTCAGAATTATTAGCCCCCCTGTTTATTTTTTCCCCAATTTCTTTTTAATGGAAAGAAGATTTTTTTAAACACATTTCCAAACATAATAGTTTTAATAACTCATTTCTAATAACTGATTTCTTTTATCTTTGCCATGATGACAGTACATAATATTTTACTAGATATTTTTCAAGACACTTGTACTCAATGTTTGACGTAACTGAAACATGAAGAGAGGATGGGACATAGAGTAGCTCCACCCCTTTTAAAAAACATTTTTTTGGTTGAGCTCAAGCATATCAAATGAAAGCAAATGGAAAGCGTCTTAAAGGGGGTGGGCCATCTTAGATACTAGAGAGCATTTGATTGGTCAGAAGACTTGATGAGAAACCGAAGTATGAGGTGACGTGAAAAAAATCGTTGCTCCATTTGGGTGGAAGTGACAAACTGCAAGCTTTGGATGTTTTTATTAGGTTTATTTCTTCTAAACCCAAATTGTGTCACTGTTGTGTAGCACACTAGCTTATATCCTTAAAACTAACATACTGATACTAACATCTAAAAAACTTTATTTTAATTTCATGGAACCTTCAACAGTTTATTAGTAGCCTTTGTTCTAAAAATCTGATAAGCTGTGCATGAATTTTGCACCCTAATGCAAGTTTGTTGTGGTTATGTTCAACGATATTGCATTGAGTTGCCTCTTGCATTTTTTTTCATATTGTGTTTGGTGGTTGGTTTAGACATCAACACTTTCTCACCACTGAGCCAGGAGCTTGTAAACTCAGTTCGAATGCTTTCCTCTGTGCTGCGCATCATCACCGGCTCTAAACCCCGAAAGTTCATTGAAGTAGCAGAGTAATACGCTCCATCTGAAAGAGAGAAAAACAAGACAGAGATTACTATAGGCCGTATCATACACCCGGTGCAATAAGGCGCAAGACGTGTTTGGTGCGATGTGTTGCTATTTTCAGACCAGTGCAACTCAAATTTTCACGTATGCACCACGTTGTTTAAAAAGCAAATCCATTTGCGCCACTTTGTGGACTCATGGGTGTGCTGGTCTAAAAAGAAGATCTGTTAAGGTGCATTGTTGGCACTTTGCTATTTTAAGGAACTGAAATAGACAGCGCCATTGACCAACTAAAAGCTGCTCTAAAGTCCAGTGAAGAGCACGCTAGTTATCCGCCTGTGCAGGTCCAAACGCTTACACATTGCTTAATACACAGGATGTACAGCAATACACAAATATCTTTATATATGAAAAAAATTTAAGGATTAAAATGTTACAAAAGCTATTATTTTCTACATAAATATAAAAACCTCCATGCCTTTTTGTAGTTTATTCATGACAATTTGCATTCGTATAATTATTATTAGTATTATTTATTATATGCATATTTATATATTTTTTAATAAAAACAAGTTTAGATTTGTCCACCTGTCTGGTTTTAGAGACGTCTGCATCACCATATGGACCTGTGTTTGACCACACTTCATTATTTTTGTTCATTTATTCATTTGCTGGAAATTAGAACTGAATTTAGAAATAGTTTTGAAATAAATCTTTGCGCTTCACAAACAAAATTAAATATGTAGGCTGATGGATGTCTTCAGTGGAGTGTGCACAACACCGTTTCATATCCACAAAAGTCAAGGAGTAAAGTAAAGAGTAAAAGTAAAGTAAAGAGAAAGTAAAGAGGCTGAATGGAGGAGGCTTGTTCTTTATCCTTGCGCTGCAGATGCTCTGTTTAACTGTTTTCTCGCTAGTAAAGCGTTCAGTTTTTCCATGTAAATAGCAAATGCGACATGGCGCGACGCAACTGACTCTTAAAGGAAATGTGAGATGAGACTCTGATAGACTCTGTTAGACCATGCGTCGGGGTGTAGACCGTATTTTTCTGTCCTTAAAATGGCAAAAGTGGATTCGGACATGCTCTTAATGCTTTTGTGCCATGCGCTTTAGACTTTGCTCTTAGACCGTTAAAATAGAGCCCTATATGTGTAAAAATACTTGCAATAAATGAAACAGTGTAAGTGTTGCATAAGAATACAAATTATCTTGGAAATAAAACTGTCAACAGACAGAGACAGTACGTACCAACCATTGCAGATGTGTATCGCTGAAAAGGGTCGAACGGACATTTCCCTTTCGCATCTTCTTGGATGATCTCTAAAGTCAGCTTACCATCCGCATAGGACTATGAGAATAAAACGCAACAAACACATAAACAGCGCACATTCTACTGTACTGTTGTTTTCACTAACAAACACTGAATTAAATGGATGCTACTTACCAAATAGCCACAGGTGGGGTTGAACGCTTTGGTTCCACAAACATACATTCTGCCATCATCCTTTTTATGAAGAATCTGAATATAATTTTTGCAGTCATTCTAAAGAAAAAACAAACAAACAAACAATATGGGGAATAACTCAATGAACATTTCTGACCACAATGTCTGACCAAGCTAGACAACACACTTCCTTTATATCTGCTTTAAATAAACATAACAGAAGCCACTTCCTCAGACGCTGCATTGTTAGTCTTAAACATCTTTATATGTGTATAATATATCAAACTTCTATTTAACAAAGTAATAGTAAAAATTTATTAATTAGGGCTGCATGATATTGTAAAAATCGGACATTGCGGGATTTAGTTTTTCTGCGATATATATTGCGATATGAATACAGTTTCACCAGATGGCTTGAATAGCTCTATTTGTAAAAATCATTAATTAGGATTGATTGGGGTGATTTTCTAAGGGTGTGAATAATGTATAAAAAATAATAAACAAAATGCGAGCAAAAATAATGTAATGTAATGTGTATTTATATTGCGTATTTATTATGTATGGCCATACACCCAAAGCGCTACACAATCATTCTCCACACCACCACTAGTGTGCAGCATCAACTTGGATGATGTGACGGCAGCCACAGGACAACGGCGTCAGTGTGCTCACCACACACCAGCTATAGGGGGAGCGGAGAGACAGTGATACAACCAGTTTGGTGGATGGGGATGATTAGGAGGCCATGATTGGTAGGAGCCGATGGAGTGAATTTGGCCAGGACACAGAGCACACCTACTCTTTACGAGAAGTGCCATGGGATTTTTAATGACCACAGAGAGTCAGGACCTCTGTTTAACGTCTCATCTGAAAGACGGCGCTCACTGACAGTATAGTGCCCCCTTCACTTTACTGGGGCATTAGGACTCACATAAGCCGCAGGTTGAGTGCCCCCTGCTGACCTCACTAACACCACTTCCAATTATAATATATAATTACAATAGAGCAATGAAAAAAGTAAAACAAACAGTGCTTAATGGTTTTCAGTCGACTCAAACAGTATTCAGGTATAGAAATTGAATAATGAAGTGTAAAATAACACTTTATAGTCTTCATTGTATTAATTCAGTAAAATAATTCCACATTAAAGTTCCAAATGTACTTTTTTGTGCCTGAATGCTTTAAACTCTCTTGAAATGCCTTTAAAACACATGCAAATGATTACTTACTTTTACTCTGTTATAGTTATACTTTGCAATGGCTCCACAAATCTCATCTGATCAAATATAATCCCAACTCAACATTGCATATCTTGCGATGTGACTAGTGCAGACACGCACTTTGCGGTATCGATGCTGAAATGATATATTGTGCAGCCCTAGTATTAATACTAATTAGTGATTATAATACTGCAACTTACAGTGTAAATAACAGAATGATTTACACGTTGCTTCCTAAATGGCACACTACACACTAAACACTTATACACTATGCACTTATACACTCAGGCATGTAGTGTATGAGTTTAGTGTCGTCCCAAATAGAACACAAAAGTTTTTTTACTAAACGGAAATTCAAACCGTTTCCCAGACGACGTTTAACGGTTGCCAAATTAGTGAAATGAATGACCAAACTACCAAATAGTAGCTCTCATGAGAACAAACGCATTCACCATTGGCAGGTGGCATAATCACTCATTTAGGACAATTTTGTTTGCAATATCCAAAATAAATAAGGTAATCCAACCTCAGCCAGCAACCGATATCTCCCCCCCTTCATCTAAATGAGCAAAGTTGGGATCGTTGAGTGTGTGAAGTGTTCAAAATTCCACACTTCTTTTTAATGGTGAAATAAGAATCATCCAGGTATTTATTTATTTATTCATTCATTCATACATTCATTCATTTTCTTTTCGGCTTAGTCCCTTTATTCATCAGGGGTCGCCACAGCAGAATGAACCGCCAACATATCCAGCATTTGTTTTACGTAGCAGATGCCCTTCCAGCTGCAACCCATCACTGGGAAACATTCATACACGCTCATTCACACACACACACTACGGACAATTTAGCCTACCCAATTCACCTATACCACATGTTTTTGAACTTGTAGGGGAAACCGGAGCACCCGGAGGAAACCCACGCCAACAGGGGGAGAACATTCAAACTCCACACAGATATGCCAACTGACCCAGGCGGGGGCTCGAACCAGCGACCTTCTTGCTGTGAGGCGATTGTGCTACCCACTGCGCCACCGTGCTGCCCTTCTTTATCATGTAATCTTTAATAAATAATCTAGTTCTGCGATGTAACTATTGCGGATACACATATTGCAATATCGATGCTCAAATGATATATTGTTCAGCCCTAGCTGCGTCTATCAAATTGTTCTATAATTGTGTCACATTTGTAATTGTGCAGATGTTTAGAAAATCGTCATTCCTGCTTATGTGGCAACTTATATCACATGTAGCCTAAACTACAAATATAGAAAAGCAGGAACTCATAATATAGTAGTGGAAAATTTATACAAATTAATCATTTTGAATTTTTGGGCTAAACCCCTGATAGAGCAGTTTAATGTAATCATAAATAAACGGGAGCAGACACAATTCAATATTTGAGCTCCTCTATGTAAAATAATGATAAATAAGAGTTTAAAGTGATTGATTACTGATTCAAAATTCACAGTTGGAGGCTATTAGCAAAGTCCCTTAAAGGCAAGTCATTTCACTCGGTGGCCATCTTTGAAATGCCTCTCGGGCAGCATGCTCGGACATTCTGTTTGAATGGGGAAACATCAAATTCTCCAAAATTGCTTGCCAAGCGTACAATTCAATTTCATATTAGGAATCACCAATAAAATTAAACTACAACTGTTTCTTTAGTTTCATTTCTAAACGCTCGAATCACACAAATTCTGCAGAAACTCACGTCCATTCCGAGCCCCTTCTCTGGAGAATCATCAGTCTATAGCGATCGCTGATTGGCTCCTGTATTAGAAGGTGGGGCTTCATTCGCCATATTGACCGTTACACTTTTCCCCATTCAAAACTATACGAGTGACACGTCTTGTGTATTTTATAGTCTGTGGTATTAACCACAGCTGGCCCATTTTTAGTCAAACAAAAAATATATACAGGATGCACTTTCTGCTGTCTTGGTTTCCTTCTTCGAGCATGTCACAAAAATTCACCACAGTTTTCTGTTAATATGTTTTAAGTAAAGCATATATCATGTAAGCCTGTTTTTTTGTGCATGTAAAACATTTATTACATCAATTTTAGTAGGTCAAATACTTTGTAAATGATTATTATTATGATTTAAACTGATTCTAATTTAACATGATGACCTTGCTGGTTAGCGGATAATGATGTGCAAGCAAATGCTGGTTATCTGTCAACAAAAATAACTGAAATGAACATCCCCAATGTTCATATTTTAGTCATACCTGTATTTTTTTTTTTTATTCTGCATTGTACATGTTTACCTGTTCATGTACAGAGGTTGTATTTTTGATTTTTTTTATCTGTTTAAGACAATAAAATGAAAACGCATTCCTTCATGATGTGAAATTAAGACGTGAAGACTCACTGTAGCATCTTTCCCCTTATTTGAACAATCGTTTTGCTGCTCACGTGTTACTTCCCATTTCACCTGAGGAGAAACAACACAGCTTAGTACAAAACACCCTGACAAACTGAAGACAGCATTAGAAACATTTGTAACTATGAATTTAAAGAGATAGTTCACCCAATGATGAAATTTCTGCCATTATTTACTCTCTCTTCCCTTGTCACAAACCTGTTTGTGTTTCTTTCTTTTGCTAAACACAAAAGATGATCATTTGAAAAACATTGGAAACCTGTAACCATTGACTTCCATTTGTTTTTTCCTACTATGGAAGTCAATAGTTACAGGTTTTCAGCTTTCTTCAAAATATCTTCTTTCATGTTCAACAGAAGAAAGAAACTCTAAATAAAGGTTTGAAACCATTTGAGGGTGAGTTCATTTTAATATTTATCTGAACTATTCCTTTAAGACCTCACCATGGCCTTCTTGACTGTAATGTCATCCAGGTCGAGTGCAAAAATGGCTTCTCTGGCACCTAGGATGAGCAGGTTGAGATCATCCCTCAGAAGCATAGTGGTGTAGTTCCAAAAACCCTTTTCACGAAACAAACGTCCTCCATTACCTAGCAACACACGTGAAAGGCAGAAGTAACTAACGTTTGCCAAAAATGGAAATGGAAACAGATAATGGTTTGAAGAAAGGCATGCAGTGCTGTGTCTCCTCTCTGGCCTTTCGCTTGCTCAGTGGGGGTTTAAACAATATTCATTCATTCATTCATTTTCCTTCGGCTTAGTCCCTTATTTATCAGGGATCGCCACAGCAGAATGAACCACCAACTATTCCAGCATATGTTTTACACAGCGGATGCCCTTCCAGCCGCAACCTATCACTGGGAAACATCCATACACACACATTCACACACACCCATACACTACGGCCAATTTATTTTATCCAATTCACCTATAGCGCATGTCTTTGGACTGTGGGGGAAACCGAAACACCTGGAGGAAACCCACGCCAACACAGGGAGAACATGCAAACTCCACACAGAAATGCCAACTGGCCCAGCCAGGCCTTGAACCAGCGACCTTCTTGCTGTTATTGGACTGAATTGAACTTTTAATTAGTTTCACAACTGATTTTAAAGCATTTACACTGCCATTTTGCTGTTTATTACTGTGAAGATGCTTTAAAATAACCTGTTACACAAAATGCTATATAAATAAGTGTTTAAATACATTTTAAATAACCAAATAGTAAGCGAAGATAACATTAATAATACTACTAATAATAAGTAATAAATCCAATATTACAACAAAAATACCTAGTAGAAATAATTACCATGTCATTTTCAACTCCAACATAGTGTAATACCATACTATTCTTAAAAAGACCGTAGAATATATACAGTTGAAGTCAGAATTATTAGCACTCCTGAATTATTTTCCTCCATCTATATTTATTCTGCAATTTCTGTGTAACGGAAAGAAAATTTTTTCAACACATTTCTAAAACATAATAGTTTTAATAACTCATTTCTAATGACTAATTTATTTTATCTTTTCCATGATAGTAGTACATAATATTTTAGTATTCAGCTTAAAGTGTAATTTGAAGGCGTAACTAGGTTAATTAGGCAAGTTAGGGTAATTAGGCAAATCGTTGTATAATGATGGTTTGTTCTGTAGACAATCGAAAAAAAATATTGCTTAAAGGGGCTAATAATATTGACCATAAAAAGGTTTTAAAAAATTTTTTTAAACTGCTTTTATTCTAGCCGAAATAAAACACATAAGACTTTCTCCAGAAGAAAAAATATTATAGGAAATACTGTGAAAACTTCCTTGCTTTGTTAAACATCATTTTGGAAATATTTGAAAAACAATAAAAAAATTCACAGGATTGCTAATAATTTTGACTTCAACTGTATATGAACTTGATTTTGGGCCTAATATGCTGCTAAAAATATAGCTGAAAGCACTTTAAAATTTCAGCACCTTTGAATATGAAAATGGAAATAAAATATAAAATTACTATCATTTGATTCAATATTTTGTATCTAATGAATGTAATTTAAAAAAAAGTAAGTGCCCAAGTGCATTTATAAATATAAGCCAATGATAGTGAGAAACAGCACTGGCACTTTTTGTAATAATATTCAAGCATAATTTTCAAAAAGTCAACTTACTTCCAATTGGCACTGTTTTCCGAGGTAAGCTATCCAGTGTGGATCCTAGCCCACCGGTCAGCGTTGCTGGACTCCAGGCGTACAAAACACACAGAACAGCCAGGAGAGACATCATTCAGTTCTCTTGTTAAAAAAAATCAGTCCGCGATTTTGGTCTGCGATTGCAAAATTCCTCTGTGGTCTTTCTGTCAAAGCTTTCTCATCCTTGTCTTCTGCCCTGCTTCAGTTCGGAGATCTTCCATACTGAGATATATGACTTTAGCTGCAAAGAATGCCCTTCAAAGAAGCAGCAAAGAGCGCTGTGAGGCCATCTGAAAGAGAGAGAAAGAGAGAGAGTACAGGCAGGGGTGCTGGCAGAAGTATTTCTGTCACTTCTATAGTGATGCTAATGCAGAGGATGAAAGCTTTTGCTCTGGGACCTTGACAGAGACACACGATTCTGCTTTTTCAAGCCTCAGAATGACACAAAGCTAGAACAGCTTAAAAAAAACCTCACCACATCGTGAAATACCCCAAGCAATAGCATTTACCAAAACTAGTTTAACAAGAGACATGCTCACAAATGCATCCGAAAAGTTAGAAAGTCTTTGGAAAGTAATGATTCTTCACCCTTTTAAAAAATAGGTTGGAAAAAAAAAAGTTTAAGACAATATACTGATGCAAAAACTCCCAAGACATGGTAATTCTTAAAAATCCAGTGTTACCTAACAGACACTATGAGGAAACAGGAAAAACGATGTACCAGAACCATTTTGTAACCTGTGTTTTCAAGGTGGTTGCTCACTAGTTATTACCCACACTGTCAACATTAGTATTAAATAAATATTATCGGAATGTATCATTAAGTATTTAAAAATTTTACAATTTTAAAATTTCACATTTGAAATCTTTGTGAATATATAATGATATTAGCCCTGTAAAACTGAAAAAAAGAAATGTCCAGTCAAGAGTCCTGAACTAAACCTGATTGAAAACCTTGGCAGCAAAGTTAAACACAAAAAACCACTAATATTACTTGTGAATTTTACTCATTGTGAATTTAACTATTTAATTTCAAATAAATCCTAGAAATTTGTTTTAGTGTACATCTGACTTGCAAGTCTATGGGATTTTTCCATCCATAGCATTAACCACCAGACAAAATGTAATCTTGAAATTATTCAATTTAAGGTGAAAAACAAGTTCTTTGCTTTAAGTTCAATACATGCAAAAACAATGCTTATAATGAGCAAAGTTTAAAGGTCCCGTGAAATTAGAATAATTTTTTTTCTAGATGTTAGTATCAGTATCTTAGTTTTAAGGATATCTATAATCTAGTGTGCTCCAAACAGTGACAAAATTCACGTTTAGAAGATAAAAACATGTAAAGCTTGCAGTCTGTCACTTCCGTCTAAATTAATCTTTTTTTTTCCACATCACCTCAAACTTAAGTTTCTCATCAAATCTTGACTAATCAAATGCTCTCCAGTATCTATCCCATACCCTTCAAGATGCTTCTTAATTGCTTTTCATTTGATGTGCTTGAGCTAAACCTGGGAGATGTGTAAAAACTAAACGCTATTAGCTGTTTTAAAAAAAGGGGAGGAGCTACTCTATGTCCCGCCCTCTCTTCATGTTTCAGCTGAGATTACGTCAAACATCTAATAAAAAAATTCAAATTTCAGAGCACTTCACGAGACTTTAAAGCAGAAAACTTAAATAATGAAATGTCCAGTCAAGAGTCCTAACCTAAACCTGATTTAAAAACTTGGCAGCAAAGTTACTGCAAATTTTATTTTTTTAAACTCCAATATTATTTGTGAATTTTACTCAGTTTAATTTTCAAATAAATCCTCCAACTTTGTTTCTAGTGTAGATTTTGATGAGTTAGATGATTTTTTCATCCATTGCATTAACCACCAGACAAAATGTAATCTTGAAATTATTGCTTCAAACCAGTGACAAAATTCACGTTTAGAAGATATAAAACTGAAATAAACATGTAAAGCTTGCAGTTTGTCACTTCTGCCTAAATGGATCAATGTTTTATTTTCATATCACCTCATACTTTAGTTTCTCATCAAATCTTGACCAATCAAATGCTCTCTAGTATCTGACATGCCCCGCCCCCTTCAAGACACTTCTTCTATGCTTTTCATTTGATGCGCTTGAGCTCAACCACTCTCACTGGCAGAGCTGTGATTAAAAACTAAACACTATTGACAGTTTGTTTTTAAGGGGAGGAGCTACTCTATGTCCCGCCCTCTCTTCATGTTTCATGTTACGTCAAACATCTAATAAAAAAATGCAAATTTCAGAGCACTTCACGAGACTTTAAAGCAGAAAACTTAAATAATGAAATGTCCAGTCAAGAGTCCTGAACTAAACCTGATTGAAAACACCCATAAACACTCGCATTCACGCACACGCACGCACGCACGCACGCACGCACGCACGCACGCACGCACGCACGCACACACACACACACACACACACACACACACACACACACACACTACGGACAATTTTGCTTACCCAATTCACCTATAGCGCATGTCTTTAGACTGTGGGGGAAACCGGAGCACCTGGAGGAAACGTGCAAAAAACTTTTTTAACTCTGTTTGTTACACTGTTTGTTAAAATTTGTTTCTAGTGTACATGTGACTTTTCCATCCATTGCATTAGCCACCAGACAAAATGGAATCTTGAAATTATTCAAAGTTAAATTTTTGAGCTGAAAAACATGTTCTATGCTTTAAGTTCAATACATGCGGTAATGAGAGAAGTTTAAATTTGTGACAATTGGCCCATGCCAACCAAACCACATCAGTTCCTTTGTCCGTAACACATTGTATGCAACACACCAGCATACAAATGCACCAATCAATACACAGCATATAGAAGCAAAAACACTAAACGGGTGTATCTGATTGCATCAGCAGCTGTTTACTACATCTCTGACAGTGAGCATGATAGTGGTGCGCAACAGTAGATGAGCTGTAACATGTGAAAAATGTAGATCTGACCAGATACCACTTAGATTTCATTATGACATGTACATGCACATGTATGCTTGCTTTTGGGGTATTGTGGGGACTTCCTAACCTACTTACTAGTTCCTAATTTAGGCTAATCATAATACCATACCAAAGCTACACTATAAATACTTTACACACTGTGTATTCTTTAGATATAACATTAACTAATGCCTTAAGTAATCTTTTTTGTAAATAATACACTTATTTTGGATGGAAGTTTTCTTATTGCATCATTGATAATGTAGTTTTTCCTGCATAAATTCCACTTTTTAGCATGATTGTATTAAAAGTAAGTTAATTTGATGTAAACAGATGGGTTTAACAAAAGTATGTGTACTCGACAAAATCTCAGATGATGTCATGAGTTGATGTTCAAACATGTTTTTCTGCCATTTTGATAGCACTGAAATGGCTTAAAGTTTAGGCTGCATATTAAATTAGGACTTACAATAATTGGGGAATTATTTTACACACTTTACAATTGCGCATGTTATAAAACACCATGGAATTAATAAATCAATATATCTTTTTTTTTTGGACATTGATGGCGATACCATGGTATAAAGTATACTGTACAGAGCGATTTAGATTTCTATTGTTTATTAAAACTACAGTAGTTAAAAGTAGTGGTTTTTTTAAACTGAAATAAAGATGACACAATTTCATGAAAAACTAAAACTCAACCCAAGTAGAAATATTTTAAACAATAGGAAATATTTTAAAAAGTAGGACAAAATTACTGAAGTTAAAATGTTGAAATATAAAAATAAAAACTATTTTAAGATATAACAAATACTTTAATCCCAACCCCTTTTGAAAATAAATATTGTTTATCAATTTTTGAGTGAATATAGCCAATATATTTTGGCGCACTTAAACAAAACCGTTTTAGTTAACAGTTATATGCATTAAAATAAGAGTTTGGTCACCTAACATCTTTAAGTATAGAAAAATAATAAGTTATTGCAAATAAAATAAGTTATTGCAAAAGAAAATGTATTATATTTTTATGTTTCTCTTGATTTTTCCTGTTAATTAACATTTTATTTTAATTGTTGGATTGTGATCTTGTTTTTCTGTTAGTTTCAGTTTTGTCTTTGGTACTGAAATCTAATGTATATGCACAAATATATTATTGTAAATCATCCTACAGAAAATATTTATATAAAAGAGAGATCTGTGCGGAGTGAACTCATTTATGCTAAACATTGTATGCAAATTAAACAACAATAAAAAAGAACATTGGTTAAAAATGGTAAAAGAAAATAAAAATAATCAGTTTGTGGTGCAAATGTCCAAAAATTGAGATGCACACACAAAAAAAGTGCAGCAGAATACAATCAGAGTCCATCTGTGCAAAACCAGTGCATTACAGAATCGCTCTCAATTCCTCTGAAAACATGTTTCATGATGCAGCAATGGTTAAAACCAGATCAGTGGCAACTCACCATGCAACTACCTTTCCAGATCTCTTAGTTCTCCTGTGACGCAACAGTGGTTCCTCTTCACACACACTCTTCCAGTTCTCCAATGCACAAATCAAAGTGGTCTAAGTGTCAGAGACAGCAGAAAGTGTGTTGGGAGTCGTGGCTCTGCAGTGAATGGAGCTCATGGTGTCTGCTGCTTTGTGTGAGAGAGCGCTAAACCTAGATCCTGCAGCGTGGAGTAAAAGACATTCTTCAGCTGGAGAGAAAAGAGAAAAAAAAACATGCTTTTAGAAACTCCTCAATCTCAGACAAGCCACTACAAGTGTCTGCAAGTGTGAGTGTGTGAAAGAGGAGTGTAGGAGAGAGAGTATCGTGTTCTCGAAGATCTGATTTTTGAGATAGTATTGTAGTAAACAATAGAAAAATCACGTTTTGGTTTTCTTACTACTTAAAAAACACACTTTGTGTTCACACTTTTAAAGAAAAGTAGAATGCAAGTGTGTTCCTACCTTTGCGTCTTTGCAATGTCTGCTTCCATCCAATCTGTTTTTGTTAATTTTGACAAATATTTAAGACAATCCGAATGTACATAAACACACACACATGCAAGCAAGCAGGGAAACAACCTGCTTATCATGACAATCTGGATTAACTTGTTTTGTTTTAGACTTTCACAATAGATTTTTATGATAATCTTGACAACTAGCCTAGACCATTAAAAAATGCCTTATAGGAATAGTTCACCCCAAAACTAATTCCGCTATCATTCAGCACAAAAGATGATACTTTGAAGAATGCTGGAAACCTGTAACCATTAACTTAGTAGTATTTGTTTTGGATCAGTGGGTAGGCTACAGGTTTTGAAATACATGCAAAAACAATGCTTATAATGAGCAAAGTTTAAAGGTCCCGTGAAAATATCTTTGTGTTTAACAGAACAAAAAAACTCAACTGGTTTGTATCAAGTCAAAAGTGAGTAAATGATGACAGAATTTTCATTTTTGGGTGAATTTAGGTGCACAAAAGGAAGACATGATTACCAAGTTATTTCAACAGTTATTACTCACAAATCAACAATAAAGTTGAATTACTTTCGAATTTTGCACATTAAATCAATTATAAGATTGTAATGTTGTTTCGATGTCTTCTCAGCAGTGTATAGGGTAAATATAACGTTACTCTTTTTCAAGCATTAACTCTAAACATTGTTTAAAGGCTTTTTTTCACTGCTGAAGCAACAACTAACATTATTTCACCATTACTGTTAGCTGGGTACTGGCATGTTTAATGATAAATACAGACTTTGTTGCAAGTAATACATTTAAAGTCATGTTTCAAAATGAATATTACAAAAATAGTAATAATTAAATACGTGGACATCGAATATTAATCAGAGTTTAAAGTATTTCATGTTTAGGCTACTTGCAAATTATTAGTTAAGCTAACGTTACCTCAACAGTAAACTCTCTCAGGTTGTCTAATTCGGAGCGGTTATTTTGCAAATATTTGTTTATTCATGTTTTATTTATACGCTTCTGGAAAAATAGTTGTTTATGAAAAGGTTTATGATTACCATCCCATGATTACTGAAGTCCTCCAGGTCTCATTTCACTAAATGAATATCCTTTACCGTTACCGTTTTCATTCACAAGATGGCGGCAACGCGCCGTTATAACTGCCGTTGGTATGAAAACAAAAATCAAACATTTACCAGTCAGTCAAACGTGAAACTTGAACAGCGGATGAATTCTACAAAACCTTCCCTTTAATTCCCATAAATATCACAGTAATAAATAACCACGCATGAATTGAACACATTAAAACATATCTACAAAGTCACAGCAGCACCATGCATGTTTATAAAACCGATTATGACAGTTGGTCAGTCAGGAACACAAACAGTCTTCACAACCTATCAAACCAAAGCGCTCACAAATCTGAGAAACACTCACCTCGACAAAGCTGGATTCAATTCAATATTCAAATACCGCTTTTATGAGAACAAAACCTGCCCCTAAACCTTCTGCAAATGTCCAAAAGCATCATTCAAATTTCAAAACATGACGGATTTACTGAGACAAAGGGAAGTAGTAGGGTCAACAATTAACTTTTGCCACACCTCTCAAGATTTATGACCACAAGTAGAAAACTGGCCATAGAACGGCATTATTATTTTTTTTATATTAAAAGCAAATAAATAAATGAATACAAATTATTCAGGTAATACAATCGTTTTCTGTTCTAGATCTTTAAATACAACATCACTTCCATTAGTGAGGATCTGTCTTAATATTGTGTTTGTAATAAAGTTAATTTCTGTTTGCATTACAATACTAGACCCCAAGGTCATGTGTTTATGAATGAAATTATTTAATTTAGGCCTCTGTGCCTTCAATGCAATGCAAATCATTTGGAATATGTGGTGCCTGGCGACTGATAATTTTGGACCCTGCCCTGAACAACACCAGATTCACATTCATATGAGAACACAGATCAATTCTCCTGTTCACAGATAGCTAGTGCTTGATTAAACCATTAAGAAGTCCTTCGTTTTAAGACCAGTTATTGATGTGCTTCTTTCTTAAATGTGTGTGAATTTCCTCTCGACCTGAGTATAAAGGTCTGATTGATACAACAGACAGATATATTGAGAATATTGGCTCAGATTTGTATTTTCCCTGTTAATTTTCCATAATCTTCAAGGAACACGTCATTCTGTGACGGCAGGACAAGCTGGTGGATCTCTCGTGTTTTCGATTAAGTCAAATAAAGTGGCATTGTTTAAGTCACACTGAGGGAAGATGTCAATTACAAGGAGTCCTTGTCTGGACAACAGGACATCAGTCTTTATTGGAAGGCACTGGAAGAACGAGACGGCGAAGGGTGAGTTGGAAACAGTAGGGAAAAATCACTCTTGACTGGTCCGTCTCTTCTCCAGCTTCTGTTTCAGCTCGTCTGTGAGGCCTGATGAGAAGAGAGTTTTCAAGTCGTGTATTTAATATCCAGTCATATTGTTACTCTGTTAACATTTATTTTACTTTCTAGAGACAAATATGCTACTGTTTAAACATTAGAGGTCTGTAATATGTAAATATGTTTATAAACCAAGCTCTCATATGCAAACCAAACTGGTTGTCCTGTTTAATACATTTTTTTCCCCATAATTCTTAGATCAACTTAAAGTGAAGTTCAATTGAGCCACATTTATATATACCATAAAGTATATATCACTTGTAACAATAAATATTTTTACCAATTGCCAATTTTGATCAGTTTAATGTATTCCTTTTTTTTTTTTTGCTTTATTAGGCTCATCTCATAGATATATACGCTAGATATCGCATACGGGCCCTCAGCATGCGTCAATAGCGCCGCCACATTTGTACAGGGCTACCAGGACAAATGTCACTCAACAGCACTAGTCAAGACAGTGGGCCAATGAAGATGCTGGACTTTAGCGCCGCTTACGGGTGTAGTAACGAGCAAACAAAGAAAACAAAGCACAAAGGCAGAACATTTCATAGGTAAGATTTCGTTTTTTGTATGTTACAAACTTTTGTGCTCAACGAGTAACGTTATTGATGATAATACAGTCTCTCACTGCACTGATCATAAGGCAAAGTAGCATCAACTTGCACTGAATTCTAGGCTTATGCTAGTTTTGTTAAATAAAATCAGCAAACAATGAAAAAGAAATATGACAACAAGACGCTGCGGTGCTAGAAACTTGTGTTATTGTCAGCTAAGTGAACGAGTCGTTCATAACGGAGATTCATTCCCAAACGAATCGCTCTCTCCGTTAGAATGAGAAGTGAAAGCAGGAGAGCGGTGTGTTTCAGGACACGGATTAGATCAAATTTAACAGGGAGGGAGGATAATACATTTCCATGCACACAAACACACACTTTATCGGCAATGCCCGTGCGGTCACTCATCCATCGATGTAGGAAAGTGATGTAAAATTATAATTTTCGTAATTTAAAAAAATATTTGCGTACTGACCACCGGGGAAAACTCCCGATCATAGATATATGTATATATGTGTATATCTCTGGCTCTGGATGGCCACAGTTCTCCACTGCACCTTGGTCCCACATTCATTTCAAAGGAGCGCTACCCTGTACTAAAATGGCGGCTCTATTGACGCATTCCTTCCAATAGACAACAACAGGGTAGGCGACATCTAATGTAAATATCTGGGCTCATCTTAGGTCAGACAGAAAATAACACCGTAAATACAATATAAATAATATTGATACATATAGATATACATAACATGCCATAAAAAGCATGCACTGGTACAATTCACCAAACAAGAAATTATCAGGAAAACATAATTATACACTAAATAAGTATATAAATAATAAGGTAAAATGTCACACATATATATACACACACACAAACATACATAATTTAGTGCATTCTTGTTAACTGAAGCATTATTGTCTGACAATTTATTTACCAAAAGCTTAACTATAGAAACAAAGTATAAGGTAACAGTTAAATAATTGTTTTAATTCAGGTAATTGTGAAGTTTTATATTAATTAAGACATTTCTTTTCAGAACTGTGAGATTATAAAAATGTAAAGTTGCAAAGTTGCAATTAGGACAAAAATCTAAATTGATATATAAAGACTCACAATTATTATCTTAATAGTTATTAATTTTAATCAAACTGATTCAGGCGGTTCATTCTGCTGTGGCGACCCCAGATTAATAAAGGGACTAAGCCGAAAAGAAAATGAATGAATGAATGAAAACTGATTCAAATTGATGGTTGTTCAAACTGCTTATTTAAAATGAGCTGAATCAACACAGTTCTTGTTTTTTTGGGGGGGGGACAACTTAATTGATTAATGTTCAATCCACTTAAATTTGCAAAAACAATAAACATACTTAATTTGTGTTGGGACAACATCAAGAAATTGTGTGGAACCCTGCATTTTTTTTTTTTACAGTGAATATACAAGCTTTTTTCTTATAACTAAGAGGAAAAAAGTATGAATTGTAAGTGATAAAAACATAACTACCTTCTTTTATTTTTAAATTGTGTGCCAGAAACAGGTTTCCATATTTAATATCCCCAATCCCCAAATCATAGTGTATTACTAATAGACGTTAGTGGTAGTGTACTACTAATAACTTCTATGAAGGGATAGTTCACCCAAAAATAAAAATTCTACTATCATTTATTCATCCATGACTTGTTCCAAACCAGTTTTTTTGTTCTGTTGAACACAAAAGACAATATTTTTAAGAATGTTGTAAACCCCATTGACATTCATAGTAGAAAAAAAACAAATACTCTGGAAGTATATGGTTACAGGTTTCCAACATTGTTCAAAATATCTTCTTTTGTGTTCAACAGAAAAATAAAACTCAAACTGAATTGGAACAAGTCTAGGGCGAGTAAATGGCAGAATTTTCATTTTTGGTTAAAATATCCCTTTGGTAATACACTACTGTTTATACAGTAGTATACTGGCGTATTACTAATTGAAGTTATTAGAAGTCTACTTCTAATAATGTCTATGAAGGGATAGTTCACCCAGAAATAAAAATTCTGCCATCATTTACTCATCTATGACTTGTTCCAAACCTTTTTTTGTTCTGTTTAACACAAAAGAAGAGATTTTGAAGAATGTAAACCTGTAACCATTGACATTTATAGTTAAAAAAAAGAATAAATAAATACTATGGAAGTCAACGGTTACAGGTCTCCAATCGTTGACTTCCATAGTATTTTTTGTTTTAGTAGACTTGAGTATAATAATTTGAAGTTATTAGTAGTCTACTTCTAATAAGGTCTAAAAAGGGATAGTTCACCCAGAAATAAAAATTCTGCCATCATTTATTCATCCATGACTTGCTTCAAAACAGTTTTGTTTTGTTCTGTTGAACACAAAAGAAGAGATTTTGAAGAATGTAAACCTGTAACCATTGACATTCACAGTAAAAAAAACAAACAAACAAATACTATGGAAGTCAATGGTTACAGGTCTCCAACCGCTGACTTCCATAGTATTTATTTTTTTATTTTTTTACTATGAATGCCAATGGTTACAGGTTTCCAACATTCTTCAAACTATCTTCTTTTGTTTTCGACAGAAAAATAAAACTCAAACTGACTTGGAACAAGTCTAGGGTGACTTTTCAATTCAATTCAAACTTTTATTACAGACTCAAAGTCTGTAATATTCCATAACATAAGAAACAAAACAATTTACAAAATACAGCAATACCAATGTCTCAACAGCTCTGATTGATAGTGTGTACTACTGACCTCTATGCCTGATAAACCCACAATAATTTTGTTGTTGGAAGCATTAATTCGGGGGATAAATTTAGACATAACATTCCATAGCAGTGCTTTAAAAGTGATCACGCCCGCACTTACAAACATTTCCCTTGCACTATACCACCCAAGTCTCCTTAATAAAATTCTCAAAGCATCATTATAAGCAACTTGGAGCTTCTAAAAATGATTAAATGATGGCAGAATTGTAATTGTTGGGTAAAATATATCTTTAGTATTACACTACTATTTATACAGTAGTACACTGGCATATTACTAATTACTTCTGATAAGATTTCACATTATTTTTTACTAAGTATGTATAAAAACAATAAAATGTAGTTTTTATTTGTTTGTTTTGGAGCTGTGGTAATGGTCTCGATGTCTTACTCTGAGAGAGTGGTGATGGAGACAAAACCAGCCTCCTCATGGAGTTGGACGGGGATCCAGACGGGGAGAAAGATCTTGGTGAGGAACTTGGAGATCTCGTCTGGGATCGCACCGACCATTTGTCTGTACCAACTGAAAAAAAAACACACACACACACACACACACAGACACACAGAGACACACACACACACACACACACACACACACACACACACACATTCAAGTTAGCCTATATTCTGCAGCGAGAATAGTGCACTATATATTGATCTGGATAAAAGCATTCAAAAGCAGAGTAAGACTGAAAGCCGTGGAAGTGAAATGAGAACACACACACACAAAAAATGCGAATAAAAGACAAGTGCGATGCGGCACGAAAGCAGCAGAGTTTTTATTACAATAAAAGAACGAACTAAAACACAACACATTACACATCTTTATTTCCCTGTTTTTTTATTTATAAAAACCAAGTGACTAGCACAGATTGATGTATGCTGTATATATGTGCAGACCTAGCTAGCATCTTCTCAGACTGCACAGTGTTGTGCAACTCCTACAAGCCGCAAATTGCTCAAACGCACAGATTGAGACTTGTTTCATAGCTTTGCAACAAGAGTCACTCAACGCAAAAGTGTTCTTGCATGTTGTTTGCTATGAGAATAGAAACTGATATAAAGAGATAAATCTGATATAAAGTGTCTTGTTGCAATTACACTAAACTCCCTGCATAAAATCCTATTGGGTTATAATATAAGACCTTTTAATTAGGAGCTTGTTTTTTTTGTAACTATTTAACCCTTGCACAGCACAGTACAATTTAAGTTGCAGCAATGTCTGGTATATGTGTCCCTGGAGCACAAAACCAGTCATAAAGGGTAAATTTTTGGAATTTGAGATGTATACATCAACCGAAACCTGAATAAGCAAATTAATAATAAATCTGGAATCTGAAGGTAAAAAAAAAAATGCTGAAAAAAAATCACCTTTAAAGTTGTCCAAATTAAGTTCTCAGCACTGCATATTACTTATAAAAAAAATACAATTCATTTTGATACATTTAGGGTTAGCAAATTTACAAGTCCTCATGAAACATGATCTTTATTTAATATTCAAATGATTATTGGCATGAAAGAAAAAATTAAAAATAAAAATCGATAAATTTACCTCAGTGTGTTTTTGGTTATTCTTAAAAATATATCTGTGCAACATAAGACTGGTTTTGTGCTCCAGGGTCACATATTTTGTAGCATTTAAAAGCACAGTATGTAATTTTCGCCACTAGAGGGTGTGATGGCGTGACTGATTGTGGAATCATGGGAGTTGTGGTCTTCATTACATCCTACAGGATTCATGCAGAAATCATGTTGATGGATGAGCTAAAGTATTCAACAGTTATTATCATAGAAGTATGAACAGAGTAAGACTGAAAGCTGTGGAAGTGAAATGAGAGCACTGACAAAATAGCTAATAAAAGACGAGAGCGATACAGCACGAAAGCAGCGGAGCTTTTATTATAATAAAAAACATACTAAAACACAACAACATATTAACACATCTTTGGGGTTTCCCTGTTCTCTATAAAATCTAACTGGAAATTGAGGGTGTGTGACATCACTAGCATGAACACACAACACATGCTTCATCTCACTAGTTCAAATGGCTTATTTCTCTGGATCTGAACATTCATTTCTAAACATAATAGTTTTAATAACTCATTTATTTTATCTTTGCCATGATGACAGAACATAATATTTCACTAAATATTTTTCAAGATACTAGTATTCAGCGCAAAGTGACATTTCAGAATCAGAATCGGTTTTATTGCCAAGTGTGCTTACACACACAAGGAATTTGTTTTGGCTACAGAAGCTTCCAGTGTACATAAAGTGACAAGTGACAACACAAAATAAATATGAGAAAAAAATAAAATAAAATACGACAAACATTAAACAGAGATGCAGTTAGACAAAAGAGCTCTGGATGATGAATTGTTTGTGCAGATTTGTTATAAATATACAAGTTACAAGGTGCTGTGTACAAATGCGTATGGAGAAAGTATTGCATTGTATACTGTTATAAGGTGCTGTGTACAAATGCGTATGGAGAAAGTATTGCATTGTATATTGTTATAAGGTGCTGTGTACAAGTGCGTATGAAAAAGTATTGCACATGTTTATTGCACAGTAGGGGAATAATTAACTGTTCATGAGGTAGATGGCCTGAGGAAAGAAACTTTTCCTGTGTCTGGCTGTTTTTGTGCTCGGTGCTCTGTAGCGCCGACCAGACGGTAACAGTTCAAACAGAAAGTGTGCTGGGTGTGAAGGGTCCAGAGTGATTTTGCAAGTACTTTTACTCAATCTGGAAGAGTACAGTTCTTGAAGTGTAGGAAGTGTAGTGCCAGTGATTCGTTCAGCAGTCCGGACTATTCGCTGTAGCCTACGGAGGTCGGTTTTGGCAGCTGAGCCGAACCAGACGGTGATTGAAGTGCAGAGGATGGGTTGGATGACAGCTGAGTAGAACTGTACGAGCAGCTCCTGTGGCAGGTTGAACTTCCTCAGCTAACGAAGGAAGTACAGTCTCTGCTGGGCTTTCTTCACAATAGAGTCTATGTGAATGTCCCACTTCAGATCCTGAGAGATGGTGGTGCCCAGGAACCTGAATGACTCTACTGCAGCCACAGTGCTGTTCATGATGGTGAGTGGGGGAAGTGCAGGGGGGTTTCTCCTAAAGTCCACTATCATCTCCACCGTTTTGAGCGTGTTTAGCTCCAGGTTGTTGCATCTACACCATAAAGCCAGCCGCTCCACCTCCTGTCTGTATGCAGACTCGTCACCGTTCCGGATGAGGCCGATAACAGTAGTGTCGTCCGCAAATTTCAAGAGCTTGATGGAGGGGTCTTTTGCAGTGCAGTCATTGGTATACAGGGAGAAGAGCAGTGGGGCGAGAACACATCCCTGGGGGGCACCGGTGCTGATGGTGCGGCTGTCGGATGTGATTTTGCCCATTCTGACTAGCTGTTGTCTATCTGTCAGAAAGCTGGTGATCCATTGACAGACAGAGCTAGGAACAGAGAGCTGGGTCAGTTTGTACTCGAGCAATGATGGGACGATGGTGTTAAAGGCAGAACTGAAGTCCACGAATAGAATCCTTGCGTAGTTCCCTGGTTTGTCCAGATGTTGTAGTGTATAATGCAGTCCCATGTTGACTGCATCATCCACAGACCGGTTTGCTCTATAGGCAAACTGCAGGGGGTCCAGCAAAGGTCCAGTGATGTCCTTCAGATATTCTAGCACCATTCTTTCAAATGACTTCATGGCCACAGATGTTAAGGCAACAGGTCTGTAGTCATTGAGTCCTGTGATCTTTGGCTTCTTCTGGATTGGGATGATGGTGGAGCATTTGAAGCAGGATGGAACTTTGCGCTGTTCCAGTGATCTGTTGAAGATCTGTGAGAAAATGGGAGCCAGCTGGTCAGCGCAGGTTCTCAGACAGGCTGGCGAAACACCATCTGGGCCAGGTGCTTTCCTTCTCTTCTGATTCCTGAAGATCTGACGCACATTATCCTCACTGATCTGAAGTGCAGGGGGGGAGAGAGGGGTGGCTGGAGGTGTTGATGGCTGTGTAGAGAGATCGTCAGGGTGGGTGTGGGGTGTCTGGTCGGGGGTCTCAAATCTACAGTAGAACATATTCAGCTCGTTTGCAAGTTGTTTATTGCCATCAATGCTGGGAGATGGTGTCTTGTAGTTTGTGATGTCTTTCAGGCCTTTCCACACTGATGCCGGGTCGTTGGCAGAAAACTGGTTTTCCAGCTTTTTGGCATAGCTCTTCTTAGCCACACCAATCTCCTTTGTCAGTGTGTTCCTGGCCTGCTTGTACAACATCCTGTCCCCACTCCTGTAGGCATCCTCTTTGGCCTGACGAAGCTGTCTAAGTTTTGGTGTGAACCATGGTTTATCATTGTTAAATGATAAGTAGGTCCTGGTAGGGATGCATAGCTCCTCACAGAAACTGATGTATGATGTTACGGTATCTGTGAGTTCGTCCAGGTCGGTGGCTGCAGCTTCAAAAACACTCCAGTCAGTGCATTCAAAACAGGCTTGTAAGACCTGTTCTGTGTCGTTGGTCCATCTCTTAACAGTCCTTAATACTGGCTTAGTAGTTTTAAGTTTTTGTCTGTAAGTTGGTATAAGATGAACCAGGCAGTGGTCGGAGAGTCCTAGAGCTGCTCTGGCGACGGAACGATATGCATCCTTTATTGTGGTGTAGCAATGGTCCAAAATATTATTGTCTCTGGTGGGGCATGTAATGTGCTGTTTGAATTTAGGCAGCTCATTTGTGAGTTTCGCCTGATTAAAGTCACCGAGAATGATAAAAACAGAGTCCGGGTGTTGTTGTTCTGTCTCTGTGATCAGATCAGCCAGCTGTTGCAGTGCAGTACTCACGTGTGCTTGCGGTGGAATATAAACACCGATGAGAATGAACGAGGAAAACTCCCGCGGCGAGTAGAACGGCTTACAGTTAATGAAAAGCACTTCCACGTCAGGACAGCACATCTTCTTTAACACAGTTACATCCGTACACCACCTTCTGTTAATGTAAAAGCATGTCCACACCGAGGCGGCCATCCGCGGCGCCATCTTGGAAATTTAAAGGCTTAACTAGATTAATTAGGGAAATTAGGCAAATTGTATAATGATGGTTTGTTCTGTAGACAATTGAAAAATAATATTGCTTAAGGGGCTAATAATATTGACCTTAAAATGGTTTTGAAAAAATAAAAATCTGCTTTTATTCTAGCCGAAATAAAACAAATAGGACTTTCTCCAGAAGAAAAAATATTATAGGAAGTACTGTGAAAAATTCCTTGCTCTGTTAAACATCATTTGGGAAATATTTGAAAAAAGAAAAAAAAAATCATTCAATCATTTAATCATTTTGACTTCAACTGTATACCAATGTTCTAGTGGTTTTTGGATATTTTAATGAAAACATCATACATATTGTGCCTTTAATACTTTATATATGAACAAATGTCAGCAGGTGTAGTTGTTGTACCTTGTTTAGGGGGCAGTGATGGAGCTCGAGACAGAAAACCGGTGGGAGCACAGTGAAGGGTTCGCTCTCCATTCTCATCATTGGATGACACAAATGCTATAAAATAAAATAGTTCAGTCAATGAATTCAGTTTTAAACAGGAAATATTTAAAGGGGACCTAATATGCCTATTTTTACAAGATGTAAAATAAATCTCTGATGTCCCTTGAGTGTGTATGTGAAGTTTCGGCTCAAAATACCACACAAAATACCACACAAATAGGTTTTTTTAACTCTTTGAAACTGGCCCTTTTAGGCTTTGATCCAAATTGTGGCGTTTTGGTGACTGTCGCTTTAAATTCAAATGAGATTGTGTGGCTTTTCAAAAGAGGGCAGAGCTACAAACGCCTGTGTGTCAGCATAGCGGCAGATTCAAAACAGGACTAATGTCATCTGTGTGAAAAACTGAAAATGTAAAATAAAAGTGGCTCAGAAGAAGGCTGTCTATGGAGAATAAAGTGTTCACTTTACATTTATAATGCCTCTTAGACGCTGACATTATCTTCAGCAGGTACAGTGTGAAACTTGTAATGGCAGACAGCTGCTTCTCACTTAGGGCTGTCTATGCTAATGAGGGAGAGATCGACTTAAGGGTGGGGCTTTTCCCCTCTGATGACATGTATAAAGGTAGAATGTCAATCAAAGACTGTTTTTATGAAGTGTGATTATAAAAAAATTTAATTAATACATTTTTACCATTAGAGGCTGGCTATATTCACACACTGTGGCCACACAACTGTTAAAACCCCTTATAAAATGTATTTTTGCATAATAGACCCCCTTTAATAAAGACAATATTTAGCTGTTGTGGTCCTTGGGGATTAATAAAATGTAAGTCAATGCCTACCAACACTTTGAGAGTAAAAAAAAAAACTGTATACAGGCAAAAACAAAATTGATTCCCATGGTTCCTAACAATACACTGAGGTCTTATGAAGCAAAAATCATCAGGCTGTGCAAGAAACTGAAGATTATTTACAACATTATCAACATGTACCTGTTTGCTAAGGCTCTGGATTCAGGGTAATGATGTTGTAAATAATGTTCAATTTCTCACAGATCAATTTGTATGTATCATCAGAGTTACCAGTACATGTATAAGTTTAATTGACTCTCAAACTGTATTTAAATTAATAAGATCAATAGCAACTTTTATTTAAAATAGAAAGATTTTTTAATATTAGACGTTTTTTATTAATTGTCTTATTTGCAAATAGCGCAAATGAATATCAAATACACAGCATTAACATAAAACAGAACAATACAAAATAAATAAATAAAATAAATAAATGACATCATAGAAATGTATATGCATATTAAATAATAAATGGCGACACGGTGGCTCAGTGGTTAGCACTGTCGCCCCACAGCAAGAAGGTTGCTGGTTCGAGTCCCAGCTAGGTCAGTTGGCGTTTCTGTGTGGAGTTTGCACGTTCTCTCCGTGTCTGCGTGGGTTTCCTCCGGGTGCTCCGGTTTCCCCCACAGTCCTAAGACACGCGCTATAGGTGAATTGAATAAACTAAATTGGCTGTAGTGTATGTGTGTGAATGAGTGTGTATGGATGTTTCCCAGTGCTGGAAGGGCATCTGCTGTGTAAAACATGTGCTGGATAAGCAGGCGGTTCACTCCGCTGTGGCGACCCCTGATGAATAAAGGGACTAAGCCAAAGGAAAATGAATGAATGAATGAATGAATAATAATGTAAGTGATGTTAGTAAATAAACCAAACAAAAACACATTCAAAATAGGGATATTTCCAATATCTGTATTGCTAATTTTAATATTTTAAATCATCAAGGACGATGTTTCAGCTAATAAAAATAACAATTCTTTAATGCTGTACTGAAGATAAAGCATCACCTGAAGGGTCAGTAAATGAACAGCAGATTATTAGGTGAGCTATTCCACTAATAGTCTCTGTTAAAGCATCAATTAACCATGCCAAAATTAACTATATTATTCAATTAAGCATGAAAAATGTCCTGTAAATGTGCACAGACTGTGAGTGTGCATGTACTGTATGTGTGTGACGTACTGATGTTCTCTTCATAAGGCTCTTCCAATATAAAGGGCTGTAGAGTCCCGGCTGTTTTCTCCACCAGAGCGTTGATGACATCATGCAGTGTGGGACAGGGGATCTGCACGAACACACCACAAATAAGAGGAGGAGTGAGGTCTCCGCAGGGTTTATGTTTTCACACAAGCTGGGTTTCCATCAGCCCGTGACAATATGCATTTTGAAGTATTGCATGAAAAATGAGTGATAAAAATGCCAAATTTTGAATAAAAATCCCTAAGTTTGGAAAAATTGTTTTTACACTCGCTTGAGGAGGTTTTGGACTTGTTTGAAAAATGGTTAATGTGAATACTAGGAGCTGCAAAATCATGTGCCAAATAAACTATGACGTAGTGAAAATTACACCCATGTGACCAATCAGCTGTCTCCTATTGACCTTATTCTTCACATACAAGCGGACGCAGCCATTGGAATATTTTTGGCTTGAGACTTCCGGTCTCATTCACTTCCATTGACTTTTAGCTTGTTACGCTGCTAAATGTGGCAAACTTGTATTTTCTTATTATATTATTCAACTTTTTTATGTGTAGTCATGAACACACTTGTTTGTAGAAAAGCAGTTTGATCGTTTTCTGTTGTTTATTATTCCTAGTCATTTCTCCCATATGCAACTGAATCAGAAGTTCTAAAACAATCGCAAAAACAAGCACACATCCGCATAGAAAATTAAGGTCAATATGCTGCAAAAGCGTTGGTTGCTAGGTTACCAATACTACAGTCAGCTGCTCTCTAACAACTTAATGGAAATGCACAATTCACATATATATATATATTTTTTTTGTGAACTTTGAAAATATTCGCTTCACATTAGGATGGAAACTCGGCTATAGATTATCAAGAAAGTCTTTTTTTTTTTTTTTACATACTGGGTTTTCCACATCGATGATGTAACCGCCTTGCTGCTTCTGTGTCACTCTGTAATGCCTGAAAACTGACCTGAAAAAGAAGAAACAAGATTAGTTACATAAAGTCAATCAACATATTGGCTTTATAACAATATATAAATAATATTAAAGCAACACTAATCCAGTGATGAATTCAATGAAGCCATGACATGAAGACATGTTATGATGTCATAATGAAATCCAATGATTGTCATAATGACCATTTAAATTAATGATCAAATTCAATGTAATGCAATGGTGATGTAATAATGAATACAATCAGGCAAATTCAGTCATGATGTCCATTTCTGAGTTTATAATACATCCAATAATTGCCATAATGACTGTAATGAGTCAAATCCAGTGATTTTTCAAAGAGAATAAACCATAAATGTAATTAATCATAGTATTCAAATAAAAGTTTATAATGAAATCCAATGATTGTGTAATAATGGGAAATCAGGTGACATAATAATAATGCATTAAACCAGAGAAATTCGGTCATATATTCAGAATGACATTGAGTTAACTATTTCATTGAAATGTTAAAAAATCCTAAAAAATACTGTGATTTCTTTCCCCCTAATGAACAAACTTATTATAAAATAAATAATAATAAACTCGTCGTTTCCCTTTATAATGAAATCCAGTGACTGTCTCGATAGCCATTAAGATGACATCATAAAATCAAGTGATGATGTCACAATGGCCACTTATGATTTCATAATAAATAGCATCAAGAATGTTTTGGATTATTGGACGAAACACACGATACTGGATCAGGTCAAATTAAAATGTAACTGTTTTATTATTTCATTCAGTAGAAAAGTGAAGATAAAAATAATTTATTCACTGCTATCTGAGCAGGCTTTGCATACTTTATGCTCTGGTGGAAACAGTCGGATATCCAATGTCCAATTAGATGTTTGCATGTCTAATCAGTAACTTACGAGTGTCCGTTTGGTTTAGGATGGGACATGGTTTAAAAACAGAACTATAGTGTATTTAATATATTTAAAGATCCCGTGACATTAAAATAAAGTTTTTTTTTTTAGATGTTAGTATCAATATGCTAGTCTTAAGGATATCTATAAGCTAGTGTGCTCCAAAAAAGTGACAAAAACAGTGGCTTGCAGTTTGGATCAACGATTGTTTTGACATCACTTTAGTTTCTCACCAAATCTTCTGACCAATCAAATGCTCTCTAGTATCCGACATGTCCTGCCCCCTTTAAGATGCTTCTCATTTGATGCGCTTGAGCTCAACCACTCTCACTGGCTGTGATAAAAACACTATTGGCTGTTTTTTTAAAAAGGGGAGGAGCTACTATCTAGCCATCTAACTATACCATACTATACTATATAACTTTCAACTGAGATTAGTGATGGGAAGTTCGGATCATTTTACTGACTCGAACCTTCGAGTCTCATTCACTGAGATGAACAAATCTTTCTGAGTAATTTCGTTCCATTCGCCAAAATATTATTAAAATGTTACGAATTGCTTCCAAACACATCTACAACTAACCCAAACGTTGATCACACTACAATAATTCATTGTTTGCCTGGCGTTTTGTCTATGATTTGTCTATGATATCATTTGACATGTTTTCAAATTTAAGTAGTTTGTTCATGTGACACTGACAGTCTCATATAAGCTTAACCAATGAACAGTCATTCCCATGATTAGTTCACCTTTGGAGTCTTCAAATTTTTGAGTCGTTCGTTTATCACGTGACAACATGTAAAGAGATGACCCAAACCCAAGAACCCGAGATAGAGAACTGGAAAAAGAAACGAATCTTCTACTCCAACTGCACAAATGAACGAATCACTCCCTGAGAGGACTCATCGTTCTTGAGTCACATAAAAGATTCGTTTAAAATGACCAAATCGTTCAAGAACAACCCCTGAGATTACATCAAACGTCTAAAAAAAAAAATTCTAAGCACTTCACGGGACCTTTAATGGTATGCTTTGCAAAATAAATAATACTGAGAGAGACAGATGTTCGAGTGGTTTTACCCATTCAGATCTTGTCGTGTGGTGACGGCGAGTGAAGATCCGTCTCGGCCTGGTCTGAGCAGCATGTTTCCACAGTCTGGATGTCTTTCTAACAGCACCTCGGCTTCAATACGAGACACAGGCCTGAAACACCTGACAAACAATATAAAGAAGCACATCAATACATTTGTTTCAAATAGCCACTAAGAATTATATTATTCACATCAATTATATGTGTTTAAAAGCACAAAAGAGATCTTTAGCCCAGGACAATATTATGAAGAACCAAAAATGTCCAAGAGGTTGTCTCATTACAACATACAAATAGTAACATATTTGCATATTTACAGGTGAAGGCAGAATTATTAGCCATCCTGAATATTTTTATATACTGTAATATACCTGTAATTTCTGTTTAACGGAGAGAAGATTTTTTTCAACACATTTCTAAACATAATAGTTTTAATAACTCATTTATAATAACTGATTTCTTTTATCTTTGCCATGATGATTTTTTCTTCTGGAGAAAGTCTTATTTGTTTTATTTCGGCTAGAATAAAAGCAGTTTTTAATTTTTTTTAAACCATTTTAAGGTCAATAAAAATAGCAATATTTGTTTTGATTGTCTACAGAACAAACCATCGTTATACAATGATTTGCCTAATTACCTTGCCTAGTTAACCTAGTTAAGTCTTTAAATGTCACTTTAAGCTGAATACTAGTATCTTGAAAAATATCTAGTCAAATATTATGTACTGTCATCATGGCAAAGATAAAAGAAATCAGTTATTAGAAATGAGTTAATAAATGTATTATGTTTAGAAATGTGTTGAATAAAATCTTCTTTCCATTAAACAGAAATTGGGGAAAAAAAATATATAGGAGGGCTAATAATTCTGACTTCAACTGTACGTATATTAAAGTTGGGTTCCATGTTATGGTTGTGAGAAATCCTCTAAAACAAGATTCAGTAACAAACACAGTTCTCCAAATGGATGAGAAGTTGTAAATAAAACATTAACTAAACCGCATTCACTGCACCTCATAAAACACAACTACAAATAATCCAAACAAAGACAGAAAGCGCTGTATAAACACTAAAACTTCACATATATTATTCCAGTTCCCAGAAATGACATATACAACTACATGCACACGGAAGAGATGTTGTTTACTATTTATTTTGTTGCCAATTAAATGCATGGAATTTTTATCAGGCAGGAAAAAAAAAAAAAATTTAAGACGCTTTCGAAAGAGCATCAGCAACGGTGATGTTTTAGGACTAGATAAACATACAAGAGGCTCAAGAATGTGCTCTTCTCCATTAAACACACACTCGCTCATATAAACAGATACTCACGCAGGTATTTCCCCCACCAGCGGCAGGGAGAGCGGGGACGATGGGGCTCTGGAAGATGCTCGAGCCTTTCGACGCATTTTTTCTTTCTCCACCACTTCTCTCAGCATGTGCAGCTGCCCGGGCAGGAGGGTGAGTGTGGTGGGCACCGCCAGCTGGAACCCAGAGCAAAAGCATGTGTCACTCTGATTTGCATGCTTGAATATGTTGGCCATAGTGACGTACTTTATGCACAGGGACTCTCTTTATCTATGAAAACTGAATGACAATGAGCAGAATTACCGAAGAAGTGGTGTCGTTTTAGATGATATGACATCGTATGTACTTTTATTAGCAGTGGATCGTGTTTTATGATGAAGAGAAAGGCAAATTCATTTTACTGCATGTCTAAAGTCTAACAAAAGCATCAATATAAATAGATTTAATCATATATAAAAAGTTGATGTCAAATGAAAAAGCAAACTAGTTTAATTTTATATGCGCATATTGAATAATATTCAACTATATTAACTATGTTTAACAGTCGAGAATAGGCTAAAAACTGTATAAAATAAAACAAAAAACATTTAGATGTAGGTAATTATGGGTGCAAAATTTAAATTAATAAGGGTATTTAACATAGGTGTGTCCTTAAAGGGATAGTTCAGGCAAAAATCTAAATATACTCACTATTTACTCTCCCTCCAAAGCGTTTTGAGTTTCTTTTTTCAGTTGAACACAAAAGATGAGATTTTGAAGAATGTTAGAAACCGGTAACCATTGACTTCCATATTAGGGAAAAACAAATACTATGGAAGAAATGGTTACCGGTTTCCAACATTTTTCAAAATAAATTCTTTTGTGTTCAACCGCAGAAAGAAACTTAAATAGGTTTTGATTAAGTGAAGGGTGAGTAAATGATTACAGAATGTTCAGTTTTGGGTGAACTATCCCTTTAAGTAATTACAAAAGAATGTATTTAAAAACAGAGCTACAATTCACTGAAAACATTTTTTTCAGAAATAGCATGCTGATTTGCTGTTGAAAAATGACAGATTTTTTTTGCTGCTTAATATTTTTGTGGAACCTATAATGCATTCTTAAAGCATTTGTTTGAAATAATAAAAGTGGGAAAATGTGCTACTTTTTAAATGCCTTTAAAGGTACAGTATGTAAGTTTGACATCCAGTGGTTGAACTAGGTATTGCACGCCTGATTCAAAACAAACAAGCGCAGGTTGCCAGATTGACGACACCAACAGCAGTGTGCCGAATTATCGAGCCTAAAGGCTGATTTAAGGCTGATTTAAGCCGTGTTTTAAATAAAAGCAACGGCATGCGATAGAAGGAATATTTTCCATATTAAAAGGAGTTTTTGTTCTAACAACACCTGAAATTAATATTTAAAAACAGCTTCTATTTCTTGTAGCTGAACAACAGAAAACTATGACAAATGTTTACCTCAGGTACACCTCATGTGCTTTATTCAGTGTTAAATGCTAATAATGTGAGTTTGAATGCTATTTTACATGACATTTATTGCCATACTACTGAAAGCAGCAGCAGATAGTTCACCTCAGATCTTGAAAATAAAATAAACCGTTTGAAATGGAACTTCAGTGCAAGCCAACACATATCAGTGATTCAGCATGTACATTTAATAATGTTAAAGAGGTTTAATATGTATTAATTAGATTATAAACCTTACCATTTCGTACTTCTGAATGGCTGTATTTAAATTTCTGTCCTGTTTCGTCTGGTGCAAACAGCCAAATTACTTATCGCTGCAAATCTCGTCATGCAGCTTGTTGTTAGGACACAGAGTTAAAATGTAACCTACTCACCAAATGTTTACGTTCGTAATATTTATATTATTTGCTAATTAATAACCTCATGTAGAACTCTGAATCTGCGTCTCCTTTCGGAGTCTGCTACTGTCTACTGGAGGTCACATTTAGGTTGCGGACGCATACTTTGAGAGCCTTCCTGACTGAATGAATGAATGAAATACGCGGTTTCCACAAAGGCAACCCGGGGTGCTGAAATATAATTGGCTGAACTGAAATTGGGTGGGTTAAATGACCAAAACAAAGACAGCCGTTCCGGCACGTAACAGACATTTTAAAAGCAGAATATCTGACTTCAGCATTGTTTTTCAGATAAACAAGAATGTTCACTTAGCATGTTTCTTAAATATCTGCAAACATATTATGATGTTTTTATGCTTTAGAAGAGTAAAAACGTACATACAGCACCTTTAATGCTAGTTTAATAACTGAATGCATCCTTTTTGAATAAAAGTATTACTTTAAAAGTTTGGCGACCAAATGATTTTCTAGAGTAGGCTAAAAACAGTATAAAATAAACCCTAAAACATTCAGACCTAGGTAATTATGGGTGCAAAATACAAATTAAGGGTATTTAGGTAGGTGTATCCTTAAAGGGATACAGATTTTTTTTATATTTATTTATTTATTTAATATCTTTTTAAGAAATCAAGATCTTTTGATGTAGCAGGTGTCAAGATATACCCCATATTGGTCCACACGAAATCTGAGCACACAGATTATTTTACATCTGTAAATGCGGATATTTTTTTCCGTTTTTATATGATTTTCAATAATATCATGGAGTACTATGCTAACATTTAGATAAATTATGTACAATACAATTTGCAATATTTTCTGTCTTTTAGTGGGTGTATTATATATAGCTCGTGCCTTGATTACTTTGAGGAAAAAACAAACAAAACATCTGCATGTGTCTTGTCAGTCGAGTCTTGTCAGTTCAAACTCCTGATATACAGTTTTCTGAGCAAACAGACATGCGTAAGGGTAAAAAGCATAACAGGACCCCTTTAAATGTTAGTGTATGTCAACATCTTAACCACACTGCTTCTCTAGATACACAAAAGGAGAATGAAAATGCAACTAAATCCTTCCTAAACAGAAAAAAATAAACAACATTCTTGGAAACCGGTCATAAACCTCCTGTAGTTCAAAGGTCTCAGATCTGATTACCAAACTTAAACAACAGTATTATTCATGACTGCATGCATAACAGTACACGGCTGACTGAGATTCATTGTTCTGGAGAGTTTATTGACATTCAGAGTTATTGTACACTAGAATCAGGTCAACTCTGTAAAGCACGAGCAGTAAGCCAAACTTGCACCGTTTTCATAGTAAGTGTTTAAACTCCTCTGTGAGACTAAAGAAGAATACACAGCATGTTTACTTCTGCTTAAAAACACCATTTTTTTTACACTATTTGGCAACCCTTCCTCTCACATTTAAAAAAAATATTAATAAAATAATAAGAAGAATTTGACAAAATGAAGGGAGAGAGGAAAAAGAACTATACCTGACCCCTTTTTCTTGCCCCTTGGCTTAGTTATAAATGGAGAGCACAAAGAAAATATGCATGTTTATATATATTTATATATATTTTTTAAAGGCAAAAAACCTTTAGCATATTTGTACTTGTATATTTTTCTGCATTGCTGTATGGCCCAATATGTGTTTGATTTATTATGTTATTTTATTTATCCTATTATTATTATTATTATATATTTTTTATTTGTACTTTGCCCTAAATATTATTTTTGATGCAAGAATATATAATTGTACAGTTTGATTCAGAGAGGAAGAAAATGTGAACTATTGGAACAATTGACGTCTTGTGATTCATCATATTTGATACTGTAACTCTCTGATTAATATGCATCAATAAAACAGAGTTAAACTAAGAACACACATTTACTTACATCTACGACAGAGTACAGGAAACCTTTCCACAGCTCACGCGCCTCCAGACTCGGTGCCTATTAGGAAACAGAGAGAGATGTTGACATTGATTATATTATTGCTAACTACACTGCAAAAATATCTGGAAATTGACAGTTTTCCGTATTTTGTGATTCATGTTTTTATTTTATTTAATTATGCTTTTGAATTGCATTATTTGACCTTGATCTTTCCTCCAAAAGCTTTGGATGTTGAAAAATTTGTAAAAGTGACTGTTATTGACATTTTTAGTAGTTTAAAGTGATCTATTGTCTGGGTTGGTGTTGTGATTTACAGTACAAAAGCCTGCTAATAAGCTGCCAGTACATTTTCTGTTATTTTACAGACTTATTTCTCTATACATTATTTCTTAAACAATATCTTGTCTCAAACGACTAAAATGTCAATAAAAGTCACTCTTTTAAAACTTTAGAGTTTAATTTTCAACATCGAAAGTGGACAGATGAGAAATAAAACTCCCACGATGCAATTCACAACCATAAATAAACAGAAAACGCCTGTGAAGCACAAAATATTCTGCAATAACAGCACTCTTACAGCCTCTTTACTCTTGTGTGTTATTCCGCCGAGATAGAGACAGCAGATCAATAAACTCACTACAGTTTGACAAATATTGCAGCTGTTGGACAACATAATGTACTTTTGAGGCCTTTTTAGGCGAGAATGTAGTTATTTAGATGGCAACTATGCAGTTCATAAGGACAGTGCCTATTTTAAATATTTATAATTTCACGATTCAGCACGTCGGCATCCATCAGCCTGTCATACTGAGCAGAGCAAAGACGGTTGACGTTCTGCCACAAGATGGCGACAGAGACCGTTTAATAAGTCCTTAGGGGAGAAAAAAAAGCATTTTCTTTTCGTATTTTTTAAACTACAGCTGATTAAATCATTATAAAACAGGTAAGTGACATTATAAATCGATCTCTCTCTTTTGTATGTTGTAGTACTGTATTTATACCATAGTAATCTGCTAGTGTTTGCTTTGCTTTGGCTTTTTCAGGGTTAATTGTGAAATCCCCATTGCAACAGAAATACTGGGAAATGTCTCTAAACTTATGGCATTTCATGCCGTTCAGCCTTATAATCTTAAAATGTGAGCAAAATCACCTGTTTTGTCATCACTTTAGATATTACGCTAGAGAATCATTCAAATACTAGCTCTAAAGTGACGTGTTTTTAAACAACAGTTTCTGCTGTTTTGACCATAAACTGCAGATGTGAATGAATGGCGGAAGAAAGTAGTTCCTCTTACAAAAGGGTTTATGAGACTCTCCGTGTTTGATTTTATTTTTTATATACACAAACTTTATGCCATCGAACTGTTGTATAAACGCAATATCACACTTGTAGCAGTGCAATATGGCTGTATATAGTCACTGGTGTGACACTAAGGCACTCGGCTTGCAGCTTCATGCCAACACATGCCTCCCACCAGTGCCGATATACAGCTATATCGCACTGCTACTTGTGTGCTCATTTACAGTGTATACTTCGATGCAAACCTAAAAATATGCATTACATTAAAGTCATACGGCACCTAAAACACAATTAAATCTCCATTTCTTAATTATCCAATGCAAAGTTTGTCTTTTCAGTTCTAAGTACAATAGCATTTATGAATAAAGTTTTCACAGAACATTTATCTCCTCATTCCTCTGAGGTATGCAAGGGGTTTGTCAGAGGAAGTATCAAAGTACAGTATGAGTCAGTCAGTGTTTTTGTGCTGGAAATCTCTGGACGGTCCCTCTAGCCGACCTCTGATTCTGAATGCAGAGGAAAAACCAAGAGTTTCCTGAACAGAAACTGATGGTGATAGTCCTACAATGTATGCTCAACCTCAGCATAAAAGGACCTGGAGCTGTTTCTGTTTAAATTCTGTAAGTGTTATTACTGGAATCTCATGTGCTGAGTGTAAACATGGGTAATATAATGACCTGTGAGAGCGAAACTCTCAGTAATCTGTTGCAGTAAGCCCCGCCCCTTAGTTACTGTTGCTAACTTGCATAAACTTGCTAACTATCTCACGATAATAATGGTCAGTGTGAAAACCTTGACTTGAGATGCTTTTTCATTCATTTTGGACACAGAATGATCACCTCTTACATTGCGGGGGACTTAAATATTTAAAGACTTTTAATATAGAGTATGTGGCTTTGTACTTTTTTGTACAGCCACATACTCTATCAAAAGTCTTTAGATATTATATTTGTCTTTATTTTCTATTGTGTAACTTCTATTTATTCATAATTTAGGTTCTATTGTTATTGTTTTTATTTTGTTATTGTTGTTAATATTTTAGGTGGCACGGTGGCTCAGTGGTTAGCACTGTTGCCTCACAGCAAGAATGTCACTGGTTCGAGTCATTTCAGTGTGGAGTTTGCATGTTCTCCCCGTGTTGCCGTGGGTTTCCTCCGGGTGCTCCGGTTTCCCCCACAGTCCAAAGACATGAGCTATAGGTGAATTGAATAAACTAAATGGTCCGTAGTGTATAAGTGTGTGTAAATGCGAGAGTGTATGGGTGTTTCCCAGTAATGGGTTGTGGCTGGAAAAGCATCTGCTGCGTAAAACATATGCTGGAATAGTTGGCAGTTCATTCCGTTGTGGCGACCTATGAAATAGAAACTAAACAGAAGGAAAATGAATAAATGAATGTTACTATTTCAAGGTCATGAGTGGTTGTGTAAGCATTTCACAGCATATCATACTGTGTATGACTCTGTATGTGACAAACAAAAATGGAATTTGACTTAATTATGCTATTGAGGGACATACAAAAGATTTTTTTTTTAATAAATAGGGATTATAGATCAGAATGCAAGCAGAAGCCTGATGTTACAATCGCAGATGACAACATGTAGGATCAACCCTGTTCATGTATCATAAGGTAAGATTAACATTATATTAATTTACATTTAACTCACTGTTCTGATGATTAACTTTAGCTAGCATTACGCTATGCTAACTATCAAACTTTCGAGACAGATGCTGAGTTACTACATAATGATTGTCATTAAATAACTTTAGGTGAAGTTAGCAGAGCTAAAAGCATTTTTTGCTTTTATTACCCAGAACAAATGAATAAATCCTTCACCTTCAAGATCCTAACTCTTTTAGATGTTAAAGGTGCTGTATGTAAGTTTTTGACTCTTCAAAAGCATAAAAATACCATAATATGTTTGCAGATATTTAAGAAACATGCTAAGTGAACATTCTTGTTTATCTGAAAAACAATGCTGAAGTCAGATATTCTGCTTTGAAAATATGCTTTTCATGCCAGAACGCTGTCTTTGTTTTGGTTTTTTTTAACCTGCCCAATGCCACTTTAGCCAATTATATTTCAGCACCCCGGGTTGCCTTTGTGGAAAACCGTGTTTCATTCATTTGTTCAGAAAGGCTCTCAAAGCATGCATTCGTGACTGAGATGCAACCTGTGGTGGACAGTAGCAGACTCCGAAATGAGACGCAGATTCAGAGTTCCACATGAGGTTATTAATTAGCAAATAATATAAATATTACGAACATAAACATTAGGTGAGCAGGTTACATTGTAACCCCGTGTCCTAACAACACTCTACGTGAGGAGATTTGCAGTGATAAGCAATTTGGCTGTTTGCACCACGAAACACGACAGAAATTTAAATACAGCCATTCAGAAGCACAGAATATGCACTGACTCACGAAACGGTAAGGTTTATAATCTAATTAATACATATTAAACCTCCTTAACATTATTAAATGTAGATGCTGAATCACTGATCTGTGTTGGTTTGCATTATTTCACAGCTCTAAAGTTCAATTTCAAACGGTTTATTTTATTTTCAAGATCTGAGGTGAACTATCTGCTGCTGCTTTCAGTAGTATGGCAATAAATGGCATGTAAAATGGCATTAAAACTCACATTATTAGCATTTAACACTGAATAAAGCACATGAGGTGTACCTGAGTTCATCATTGTCATCAAGTTTTCTGTTGTTCAGCTGCAAAAAATAGAAGCCGTTTCTAATATATAAATTCCAGCTATTGGTTAAAACAAAAACTCCTATTAATATGGAAAATATTCCCTCTATCGGGTGCTGTTGCTTTTATTTAGAACACGATTTAAATCAGCCTTAAATCAGCATTTAGGCTTCATTGCTTGCTCTTGTTTATCCTCAATCTGGCAACCTGCGATTGCCTGTATTTTGATCCAGGAATGCAATACCTAGTTCAACCACTGGGTGTCAAACTTACATACTGCACCTTTAAGCTGTCTTTTTGGGGTTTAGGAAGTGGTATAAAATAAATTAAATTGCCCATCCTCTCAGGATACCTAGAACCAGTTTAACCCGGTTGAAAAAATAAATAAATCTGTATATGCTTTTTAATTTACATTTTGAGATATGGTTGCTAGGTTCAAGTTTATTTTTGTTGGTCATGAGCTAATCTAAGCTGGTTCTTTGCTGGTCATGTATTGGTCAAGACCAGCTTAAATCATTTCATGGCCAGCAATAACCATCTTAAACCTGCAGAAATGTGTCAAAACCTACCTAACTAGTATATGCTGGATTTTTTCAACAGGGAAGTACCCCAGGCTCATTCTTTTACCATTTTATAGCACAAACACCTTCAAACCAATGACAGCTTTGGATCTTCAGATGTTTCTCTTTGTAGTTGAAACCTAAAAATAAGTTCTGGCCCCTGTGCAACTGATACTCAACTGCTATTGGCTCATCTGCAAACAAGAGAAGGGGCTTACAGATAGGTCAATTCCACATAGAGGAGTGTTTGAAAAGTGAAACTCCCAGATTTGTTCATATAGGAACACGTGCGAGGATTTAGATTTGAAGGGTGAGTTCACCTAAAAATGAATATTCTGTTATTAATCATTCACCCTCATGTCGTTTCAGATCTTTGTTCATCTTTAGAACACAAATTAAGATATTTTAGATGATATCCGAGAGCTCTCTTATCTTAAACCTAACATTTTAGGGGGAACTAACCCTTTAAGATGATAATTTCCAGTAGCTCTTGTCATTTAGTATGCCTGGTCTGTGAAAGATGTGTGTGTGTGTGTGTGCTGACAGACATCTGAGACTCACAGTTAGTTTGATTTCTCCATCTTTCATGCGCAGGTTCAGTCGAGCTGCTTCCAGATTCCGGTCACGACTCGGGTCATCGATCAAAGACACGAAGCCACTGAGATCCAGCTTCTCCACATACTAATCAAAAACACACACAAGGAGCAACTTTTAAAGAAACAGTTAATGTAAAAATATTTATCACAACAATATAAACACACACTCGTAAATAGAGCTCATGATTACTTTCCATGAGCATCCATGCAAATATTAGGTTTCCACGCAGTGCGATTCTTTGCATATCTCTACTTTGTAGCTTTCTAGATAAACTAGCTCATCCACAGCAGAAGTTATGGAGGCTGAAACTGCTATCTTGTTGGCTTCAGAACGAAAATCAATAGCGAAACCTCAATTAAGTGAAGTCTGATAAAACCAGCCTGATTCTCCACCATCTGCTCTCCACAGTTGAGTGCACTCGTTCAGAGTTCAGATAACCTTATGATGGACTTCTATCTTGAAGAGGATTTGTAGAAAAGTGTCCTTCTAGATCTGGTCCCATATTCACAAAATGAATATTCCGGTTTCCCCCACAAGTCCAAAGACATGCGCTATAGGTGAATTGGGTAAGCTAAATTGTCTGTAGTGTATGAGTGTGAATGAGTGTGTGTGGATGTTTCCCAATGATTGGTTGCAGCTGGTAGGGCATTCGCTGCGTAAAACATATGCTGGATAAGTTGGCGGTTCATTCCGCTGTGGCGACCCCAGATTAATAAAGGGACTAAGCTGAAGAGAAAATGAATGAATGAAAACTCATCTTTTTTATTTTATTTTCATTATCAATTTTTGACTTTTTTTTCCTCTCAATGCTTAATTAATAATGATTGTTGAGTTGACCTTGTGTTCAATATATTATTTTAATATTGTTTAGATATTCTAAGAGTCATGAGACCATAGTGTTCAAAAGAAACTGCAGACGCACCTGATCTCTGTTACCCTGATGAAAGCAAGTGTATGCCGAAATGCGTAGGTGCAGTTTTATGGTATAGCCATATCAATAAAGGCTTTTTAATATTTTTTCCACATTTTTCGAGTGCCTTGGGCTTACTTTTGCTGTATATTCTGATGAATCCCTTACCTAAAGAGCACCAACACATTAATTAAGCTACCTCTAAGCACTTTGTTTGATTTTGGATTTTTCTTACAAGAGCGTAAAATTATATTTGAAACCTTTTTTTACCATAGGTGAATAGCTCCATGATCAAGCTGATCGCTTTATAAAAGCTCATTGTGGTCAAATGTATTGAAATTATTTTCTTTTCACAGTACATCGCCTGAATGGCCCGTTTTTGGAGAGCATTTTGAAGTACTGCATGTGAAACGAGTGATGGAAATGCCAAATTCGGATTAAAAATCCCTTAATTGGCAAAAATAAAACGTTTTTGTGCTCAATTGAGGTGAAAAAGGATGATGCAATTAATGGGAGATGGAATCCCATTTGCCCAATAAAGCTTTCTCCATTATGCTTTCCTTGTTTACTGTTGGTTGCTAGGTTACCAATACTACAGTCAGTTGCTTTATCAACTTGACTGAAACATTTAACTCGCACTTTAAAAAGATTCACTTTGCGTTGCGATGGAAATCCAGCTACAGATTTAGGAGCTAGTTTTAGTGCAAAAACGCTTTGTAAAATACTCTTAGAGCGAAAGTTTAGAGTCCAAAATTTAGGACTTATACATTATATTTAAGATATTCTCTAAAATCAGTTAATAATAGCCTTAAAGGTCCCATGAAATTAAAATAAAGTTTTTTTAGATGTTAGTATCAGTATTGTTCATTTTTAGGATATCTATAAGCTAGTGCACACCAAAACAAGAGGCAAAATTCGCGTTTAGAAGATATAAAACCGATACAAACACGTAAAGCTTGCAGTTTGTCACTTCCGACTACATGGATCAATGGTTTTATTCACCTCATACTTCAGTTTCTCATTAAATCGTTACCAATCAAAAGCTCTCTAGTATGACATGCCGCGCCCCCTTCAAGACGCTTCTTATTTGATGCGCTTTATCACTGGCAGAGCTGTGATAAAACGAAACGCTATTGTCTGTTTTTTTTTTAAAAAGGGGATGAGCTACACTATGTCCCACTCTCTCTTTATATTTCGGTTGAGATTATGTCGAACATCGAATAAAAATGCACTTTTCAAAGCTCTTTACGGGACCTTTAAATACATATTTTTATGTAAATATTGAAATGTATTATTGAAATGTAAAATATGTAAAAATGGCTAAACTTGTATTTACAGAACACATTAGCTTAAAGGCTTTGGATATTGTTTTTGTATTTTAAAACAAATTATATTTGAAAACATTTTTTACCATAGGTGAATAGCTCCATGATCAAGCTGATCGGTTTTTAAAAGCTCATTGTGGTCAAATGTGCTGAAAATGTGTTCTTTTCACAGTAGATTGCCTGAAACAGCCATTTGTGATTGTATTTTGAAGTACTGCATGATGGAAATGACAAATTCTCAATATAAATCTCTTAATTTGCCAAAAAAAAGTTTTATAATAGTTATAATATAATATAATATAATATAATATAATATAATATAATATAATATAATATAATA
>CAIGQV010018314.1:115203-125403 GCA_903798115.1 Danio jaintianensis | reverse complement strand
TATAATATAATATAATATAATATAATATAATATAATATAATATAATAGTTTAAAAAAATAGTCTATAGCTGGAAACCCAGTTTCAGTGCTAAAATGCTTTGTAAAATACGAAAGTCTAAAATTTAGGACTGACACATATATCATATTTAAAATTTTCTCTAAAATCTGTTAATAAAAGCCTTAAAATGTTTTTGTGAATACAGGCCCGGAGTTTTGTTTGTTTCGACTTGTGTATTTTTCTTATGTCATTTACCTTTTTATTGGTTAAATAGGGTTATCATTGTTTGCAGGTGTGATGTCTAAAGTTTGACTATGGCTGTGTCCGAAATTGCCTACTTCCATGCTATATAGTACGCTAAAATCAGTATGCGAGTAGTGTGTCCGAATTCATAGAATTCAAAAAACAGTATGCGAGAAGTATCTGGATGACCTACACTTCCGGCGTGATTCTGAAGTGCGCATCGGATGCACGCTACGCTATCCCATGATGCACCGCGAGAGAATTCATGAATGAGAGTGAAGCAACGCAACTGACATGGGCAGGTCACGTGATGATGACAAAATGGCGGATGTAGTACGTCCGAGTTCCATTCATACTGCTCACATTTATACTGTATAGAACGTACTTTTCTAATGGCCGAGTAGTACGTTTAAATTCAAATGCAGTACCTACTGAGTAGTAGGCCATTTTGGATGCAGCCTATATCTAGGGTTCTCTTGTATTTGCTGTGTGACCTGATGAAGACCTTGTAGGTCAAAACGTTGTCTAATTAAATTGTCGTTTGAGAGCTAAAGTGGCAATGTGCCGATTCGGTTTACTTCTGTCTCTAATTTGCTTGGCTTGATCGAGCACCTGCCTTCAAGATTTGCTTAGATGTGATTTCTTTCTTTACAGGTCCAAAGTCCCAATGCTCCATAGACAGACAGAGGATTGACTATAAACAAATGTATGGGCAGACAAACTTACATGTGTGTCCTTAGGGTTGTTGTAAAAGTACAGTGTGTTTCCACATAAACAGGTCCACAAGCGTCGAGCAACCTGCATCGACAGAACAAAAGCAATGTTTTCAGAACAAGTCCGTTAACACTGACATATCATGAATATCAGACTATCATGGTGCGTCTGGAAGTTAAAACCTCTTCCTCTCCATCATTGTCTGACTCTGCTTTCAACATGTAATTTGCTGTAAAACACTGTAAATAAAATGATGGGTTCCACACAAACCCGGTTTGGTGGGAATTAAGTTAACTTATTAGTTTTTACAAATTTAAGTGGACTGAACCTAAAACAATTAAGCTGTCCCCCCAAAAAACTCAAGAATTGTGTTGTTTCAACTTATTTTAAATAAGTTGTTTGAACAAACAGCAAATGTCCTTTTTTGAGTGCATTTAGGTTGATATTTTTGCCCATTTTGTTGTTTCTGAAGTGCCAGAATACACTTGTTAAGTCTGACGTCATGTAAAGCAGCTCTATTAAACTGTATGGGGATGCTCAATTGTTAAAATGTTGCCAAGGAATGGATTAACAACCCATTTTTCAATAAATCAGGTGAATCCATCATGGCTGTGCAAGAAGATCAACTGATGGAGATCACAAATGACGGCGGCCTTTTAGGGGCCATTCCCATATCGAGTCTTTTCTAGAGTTCGCACAAGTTCGTCATTTACAATGGAGGTGCGAGGCTTGAGCACACAAGCGACTTGACGCGCTCGCGCCTTCCAGATGCACGCAGTTGAATGAATCCCGTGAGCGCATTGCGAGTCAAGTGACAAGAACTGGTGTACACCATAGGTCTCAAACTCGATTCCTGGAGGGCCTCAGCTCTGCACAGTTTTGCTCCAACCCTAATCAAACACAGCTGATCCAACTAATCAAGGTGTTCAAGACTATTAGAGGCTATTAAGCAGGTGTGAGTTGGAGCTGGTTGGAGCTAAACTATGCAGAGCTGCGGCCCTCCAGGAATTGAGTTTGAGACCATTGGTGTACACCATGAATGTGCAAGAAATTCACTTTAATATGTAATATGACTAAAAAGTGGTCAAATATTTTCTCAATTGAAATGAAAAGCAGCTTGGACCCGGAAACAGTATTCCATACGTCACGACTTAAGCAGATAGCATAAAGGCTCCGCCCTCTCTGGAAAAAAAGCAGCTCATTTGCATTTAAAGGGAGATGCATAAAAACAGTGCATTTTTGCTCAACCAAATAGGTCAAAATTTAACAAAATGATAATAAATTATCTAAACTGAAACTTCAAAGACACATTCTGGGGATAGGATTTGCAAAAGAAATACACTGTATGGAGAGACTGACGTGTAACCTAAGACTTGATTCAAAAAAACGCAACAAGTATTGGCCAAAATAGTCTGAGTCATTGTAAACAATATAGGATAATGTGCTTCAAATGTATTGTGACTTGATTTTGTAACCCGCTTTGTTCCATCCCGCTTTTTAAAATTTATTTGTAATTTTTTTTCTTCTTCCACTTGTTTTTTCTTCCAAAACAAAAAATATATATAAAGTATACATTTTTTTTTACATCTTATGAAGAAATGTTAGCTTTAAGTAAATACAAGTTTTGCATGTCGTTACTCAATGCGCATAATAGTTTGACATCATTGCACTTTATAGAGACATAAGCGTCACAGTAAATCGTCTCTCTCTTGACTGGTTTAATGTCTACCGAGGGCTTGAACTCATCATTTTGAATGAGTAAATCTCTGACGGCGACAGTGCAGTAAATGGCAGTGGTCTCCGCATAGATTACAGCTCTTCTGTCTGTAATTCTCTGTTCTGCCTGGCTCAATCCTGATCTCAGTGGCAGCTCACAGCTCCCCAGGGCACCTCTCTCTCTCACAGACACACACACACGCGTCGACCCGGAGCACAGCTGTCCTAAATCTGAGGCCCACCCCCTACACACACATACAAACACACACAGCACCTGAACCCCACTCAATAATCCCTCATTGAATATATGTGACTCATTTTTGCATGTGGCCTTTTTTGCCATCTGCTATTAGATTTGAATACATCTTAAAGCTTAAGTTTAGCATTAAAATAATATTATATTTATCTAGTGTATTGTACACTCACACACTCTTTAGATAATAAAATTAAGCAATTTTATATTATGAACAATATTTAGTTTGATAGACAACCAAATGTAAAGAATAGCAAGCATACAGTAAAAAAAAGACATTATATTCTCAGGTATTACTTGTATTAGGGTAAAATTGTATTTGTTTCCTAAACAGACAATGAAATAATATTTTAAGATCTTACAAATTAGAATAGCTCAATTTCAATAATGTTGGTAATATGTTTATTTTACTGATGACAAACCATCCAATAGAAATAATATTTTAACAATGTTTTCTCAGGTTTTATGAATATGAAAATGCATTCTATAGCTATTTATATATATTATTATTGCAATATGAATACAGTTTTTAGAAGATGGATCTATTTGACGGTTTTCTGGGGAGTCAAACAGTATTCGGGTACAGAAAGTGAATAATTAAAATGCAAAAAAAAAAAGCTTTTTTGTCTTGTTTCTAGTCCAAATATCAAAAAAAATATTTAAAATATTGTTACGTTTCACCGTCAGAAGAAATTAATGACAAATAAGAGTTTTTTGCTTGTTTCAAGGAAAATCTGGCCAGTGGGGTAAGCGAAATAATCTTGTTTTCGTTTTGAAATGTAGAAATTTGGGCTAGAAACAAGACAAAAATTCTAAGTAAGAAATGTTTTTTGCATAAATCATATAAATTCCATATAAATAAACCAGATTAGTAACTTCAGTGTCTCAGAGTTACATGAAAATAGAATCAATCACCACGAAAGCACAAAATTCTCAGATTTTATGAATATAAAATTGTATTGTATAGCAAAACAAATTAAAAAGTGAACATTTTACTAACATTGATGACCAAGGATGAACTTTCTATTAAGAAAGCAAACTATTACAAACAATATAAACCTGAAATATATAGGTAGAGAAAGCAACTAAATGAATTAAACACTTATTTAGCGCAGTATTTACCGCAAAACTGCATTATGCACTGACAGCTATGTAAATGATTTCTAATCTGCAGTATTTATTTACCAGTTTAACTTCAGTGTCTCAAAGCTTTAAAAAAAACAACTATCTACAGCATTAGACAACTAACATGATAAAACTATCTGCATATACACACACAGTACACTCACAAATTGATTTTTGCTGTTTGTTCAAACTACTTATTTAAAATGAGCTGAAACAACACAATTCTTGAGTTTTTTTTTTGGGGGGGGGGGGGGGGGGGGACAACTTAATTACTTTATGTTCAATCCACTTAAATGGGTAAAAACTAATAAGTTAACTTAATTCCTTCATGCAGTCCCAACACAAATCGATTGTGAGGAAAGAATTTTTATAATGTGTATAGTGTGTATACACATTATTGTATAATGTGACGAATGCAGTACACACCATACATACAGTCAGAGACATCATTCATAAATCCATTGATCTATGAATGCTTGACGATTAAAACACGTGATATACAATATTAATCTGACTCTCCGGACTGCATGTGGTCCGCATTAATAAGGTGTGTCCGCAAGCAGAGCAGAGCAGCTGCCGACAATTTAAAGCACCACACATACAATAAAAACCCCCAGCTCAAATATGAGTTATGATAACATTCACAGAAGCCCTCAGAAAGCGGCATAATACACACAACAGCGTCGCCTCATTCACCCAATAACGCTAGAAAATCAACAACCAAATGGTCACTTGGCAAACGGGATCATATTAGGCTAATCCACCTCGCCCATACATACCCACACAATAAGCATGTGCCACTCCGGCCATATATGACAATATATAAACGGACAAAGTGTCAAGCATGGCTCAATGGCCGCTTACCTTCTCCTTCGCTCCTCTTTTCTCCAGGTATCCCTCATAATAACAGGGCGGCAGCTGCGCTTTCGGGCTCCCGGTGCGCGGACTCGGGGGCGCCGCTGCCATGTCTCGAGCTCTGCCCGGTGCTCACTCACATCCACACACATACACGCACACACAGAGGGACAATAGAGCCGCTGGATGATAGTCGACACGCCTTCTTTAGCCTAGAGATGATGGGCACTGGATATATATGCGTGATTAATCTCGTCACTGACACGCATTCAGAGGCACAACACACGCCTTCACGCTCAATATGGCATCTGTGATTACATTAAGACCCGCCGGCGAGGGAAATCTCTCCTTTATTATGTTGGTTGTATGAGTGTGATATCGAATTAATGCCTGCTTCGAAGACACTGAAAAAAATGATTTATTGGATTTACTAATTTTTTTAAGTGGTTGCAAACAATTTATACGGGCTGAATTTAAACAAGTTAAGTTAAGCTTTACTCATTTTGATTTGTTTGTTTAAATTCAGTCCATATAAATTGTTTGCAACCACTTACCTTAATATTTTTAGTAAATCCAATGAAAATATATATTTTTTCAGTGTATTTATATACTGTACAAAAACGTTTATATGGCCTAACCATCCCCCTACCACCAAACCCAACCCTCACAGGAAATCTGACAAACTTTGAATGTCAAAAGACCCCGTTGAGCATGATTTTTAAGCATTTTAAATTACGAGGACACAAGGCATGTCCTGTAAACCACACTGAAAAAAAATGATTCATTGGATTTACTAACATTTTTAATGTACATGGTTGCAAACCATTTATATGGACTGAATTTAATCAAACAAATTAAGTTGAACATTACTCAGTTTAATTTGTTTAAATTCAGCCCATATAAATTGTTTGCAACCATGTACATTACAAAATGTTAGTAAATCCAATTAATTTTCTTTCAATGTAATATGTATGTACTTACGTTGGAGCTGTAGGTATTATTATAGAAATAAAATATATTATCATTGATTATAAATGACATAAAATGTAATATAGCCTACATTAGGTAGGCAAACAACTCATATTATTGCATAAATGACAAATGTGCACTCATTAAATCTCAATCCTATTACATTAGGATTAAAACAATATAAGACAGCTATAAGAGAGGCTTCAATAGTTCTTTGTTCTAAAAGTATAATTACAAAGTCAAAGCGATAAACTATTTATTATATAAATTATAATTTGTAAGCAATATAATTTTTTAATAGCTAAATTACTTTCGTAGTGTTATTATCATTTTCTAGAATATCAAATCAAATTAATCACAATTTAATGCACAATTAAATCGTAAGCTTTATATTATTTTATAGTAGCAATAAATAAAATAAACGCACATCTATCTATCTATCTATCTATCTATCTATCTATCTATCTATCTGCATACGTATAAACCATTATTGCTCCAGTCTTTAGTGGTCCTTCAGAAATCAATCTGATGTTGAAATCTTCTATATTTACAGTAAATAAATGAATCTTACAAGCATGAGTTCTCTTGTGAACTGTGTTGTGGTACTGTAGGCACAAGCACGTATTTTCACTTTGATCAAATTTTGCCAAAATATTGAAAGAAAAAACCTTCCATGCTGAATCTACACCACAAAGAAAAGGTATAGCGTTTTTGAAGGCACCAACCTGGTACCGGTTGTATGGCATAAAAATAAAGTATATGAAGAAGTAACATGTTTCAGACAAAAACGGTTGAAGTCAGAATTATTAGTCCTTTAATTAATTTTTATTCTTTTATATTTATTCCTCAGTTCCTGTTTAATGGAGAAAAGATTTTTTTCAACACATTTCTAAAGAAAAGTTTTAAAAACTCATTTTTAATAACTGGTTTCTTTTATCCTTGCCTCGATGACAGTACATAATATTGTACTAGATGTTTCTCAAGATACTAGTATTCATCTTAAAGTGACATTTAAAGGCTTAACTAGAACTTCTTTTTTTTTTTTTAAATGCCAATAGTTTTTTTGTTTTTTTAAAGAACATTTTTGTTGAATAAAAAAAAGTGTATGTATACAGCTATATTTTGTTTGTTTTGAAACATTATTTAAAATTAAGTTAGTGTCGCCAGTGAAAAATTTGGTCAATCCTTAGTGTTGAGCCTTGAAAAGTCATGTGAAGTAAAAACTAATTGCAATGCGACACTATGAAAGCACGACCCATTTGCTCATGCTCATTGAGCAAGGTCAAACGTAACATACAAAAAAGATAAATGAATGAGGAGGCATGTGGACATAACACAAAATTTAAATAAACTAATTTTAGCATGCCAAAGTCAAATTTATGCATATAAAATTTATTTTTCCAACAAAATTGTGGCCAGTGAAAATGGCGAGTGGCTACAGTGGCTGGTGATCAAAAAAAAGTTACATGTAAAGCCCTGATAGGTATATACTCACTGGCTACTTTATTAGGTACATCTTACTAGTACCGGGTTGGACCCCCTTTTGCCTTCAGAACTGCCTTAATCCTTTGTGGCATAGATTCAACAAGGTACTAGAAATATTCCTCAGATATTTTGGTCCATATTGACATGATAGCATCACGCAGTTGCAGCAGATTTGTCAGCTGCACATCCATGATGCGAATCTCCAGTTCCACCACATCCCAAAAGTGCTCTATTGGATTGAGATCTGGTGACTGTGGAGGCCATTTGAGTACAGTGAACTCATTGTCATGTTCAAGAAACCAGTCTGAGATGATTCGTGCTTTATGACATGACGCGTTATCCTGCTGGAAGTAGCCATCAGAAGATGGGTACACTGTGGTCATAAAGGGATGGACATGGTCAGCAACAATACTTAGGTAGGCTGTGGCGTTGACACGATGCTCAATCGGTACTAATGGGCCCAAAGTGTGCCAAGAAAATATCCCCCACACCATTACACCACCACCACCATCCTGAACCGTTGATACAAGGCAGGATGGATCAATGCTTTCATGTTGTTGACGTCAAATTCTGACCCTACCATCCGAATGTTGCAGCAGAAATCGAGACTCATCAGACCAGGCAACGTTTTTCCAATCTTCTGTTGTCCAATTTTGGTGAGCCTGTGCCAATTGTAGCCTCAGTTTCCGGTTCTTAGCTGACAGGAGTGGCACCTGGTGTGGTCTTCTGCTGCTGTAGCCCATCCGCCTCAAGGTTCGACATGTTGTGCATTCAGAGATGCTCTTCTGCATACCTCAGTTGTAACGAGTGGTTATTTGAGTTACTGTTGCTTTTCTATCAGCTGGAACCAGTCTGGCCATTCTCCTCTGACATCACAAGGCATTCGCGCCCACAGAACTGCCGCTCATTGGATATTTTCTCTTTTTCGGACCATTCTCTGTAAACTCTAGAGATGGTTGTGTGTGAAAATCCCAGTAGATCAGCAGTTTCTGAAATACTCAGATCAGCCCGTCTGGCAACAACAACCATGCCACGTTCAAAGTCACTTAAATGACATTTCTTCCCCATTCTGATGCTCGGTTTGAACTGCAGCAGATCGTCTTGACCATGTCTACCTGCCCAAATGCATTGAGTTGCTGCCATGTGATTGGCTGATTAGAAATTTGCGCTAACGAGCAGTTGGACAGGTGTACCTAATAAAGTGGCCGGTTACAGTAGATATATAAACACACACACACACACAAACTATGAATCAAAATATTTCTAAGAAAAGATAAATCCTGAAACTTTACAAGCGATGTAAAACTCTACATATGAATGGAAATGATTCCAGTGTCCAAAGACTAACAGAAAACACAGAGAAGTGCAGGTTTACACCTTTATTTAAGATAAAAATATACAAACGTTCTCTTACCCTGCACAGTTTTATAACAAAACATAAAAAATCACAAATAAATGAAGTGGGAAATACTGAGTCAAGGAAGTATTCGTTCCCAAACACTTTCTGAAACACATGATTGTCGTTAAACTTGATTTGAGGCCTGATAATGTTTTCCAGGAACAATAAGACACAATTTTTACAGTATAATACATTCTACCCATAATTAAAAAATACATATTAAATGTAGTGTGTGAAACATCAGAAGGCAGAGAAGATGCTGAGATTGCAGAATAGTGTATGAGGGAGTTTTAAGAAAACTAAAATGATGCCTTTATACTTTATAAAGCCAGTCATTCCGGTTTCTCTCAGGTTAAACAACAATTACATGAAATCAGATCTGCTGACTAACGCAAATGTACAGTCATCACACAAGTGAAACGTTTAAACACACTGTTTTTTCAGGATAAATTACATATGTTCACCTATTAGTGGCAGTTATTATGTACAACAGTGAATATTATACTGTGGATCAGTTTCAGTTTAGTACTTTTGCTGGTGAAACTCTGAACTAATTGCAACCTGATCTCAGTTTTCAGTATGGATATGGTCTATTGTAAAATATTATATAATCAGTAAGTCACGACAAAGGTTTTTATGTTGTTGTTTTATGTTGTTAATCATTCATTCTTCTGCCACACAACTGTGTTTAAACCCCTTATAAAAAGTGATTTTTGCATAATAGGTTCTCTTTATAAATCCTAAACTTCCCTACGTGGATAAATTATATAGCTATTGTAATTAAGACTAGCATAAAAATTGCACAGATACAGGAACCACGTTTTTGGTATGATTTATCCACTTATGAGCAAAAGAAATTTGCATCAATCATTCATAACTCCATTTTTACTCCAAAACTTTGAGAATAATTATTTTTTTAAAAAGAATACATTTGTTCTGCTTATGAATGAATGAATTTCAATGAGTTTGCCTATGGAAGAACTAAATCAGATGGGTTTTTGCCCTGGGAGACAGAAACTGAACAAGAGTCAGTGCGTAAAGGAAGCTTCTGAATTCCCTTTCAGAGAAAAAGAAAAATGCAACCCACATGCAAGTTGCCTTTTCAAGAACTCTGCATCCCTGCCGTGCTCTAATATCCTAATCATAAACCACAGCAGTAACAATACGAGGATTATTTGTGCATTATCCACTATGGAGATGAGTGACAGTTGCAGTGTGTTGAAGAGGATTAATAAATGTTCTCCTTTCCAGAAAACAGAGCAAAGAGTGGCATTAAGTGGAAAAAGAAAGAAAAAAAACATAACTTGTCTTCTGAGCACAAACTGGTAGTTCAAGTTCATGTTTCACCTCATTTAAATACTCGTTTAAAAATAGAGTTTATGAGTAGGAAGTTATGATTCTAAGGAAGAGAATGATCGTGTCATTCCAAAAGCCAAATCTTGG
>CAIGQV010018314.1:48858-83404 GCA_903798115.1 Danio jaintianensis | reverse complement strand
ATATATATATATATATATATATATATATATATATATATATATATATACACACATATAAAACATTAAATATAAACATAATTCCAAGAGATAGCGTCTCAAAATCGACTAATTTACCGAACTACACGCGTGACGACAAAAGATGCTGTACAGGTAGGGAACTCAACAGATTTTGGAACACGGCCAGGTTTATATAAATGTATGAAAACCATTGAAACAAGTTAAACAAGCACTATAAATGTTTCTTTATAGCTTATGGTATGTTATTTATATTGAGGTAAAGTAGGTTTTATACTCGCACATTCGTTCATTGTTGAACAGTGACAACTTATGACACGCTCTCTATATTATTAGGTCTGAAATGGCATGTAAGGATGACTTCAAAACAACATTCGCACTATTTAATAGACTGTGAACAATGTTGTACTTCAGTCATTGGCTGATAATATGATTTCACTATTTAGAACATGCAAACAATACTTTTCTGAAATTATATTATTGAGGAGAAAGCCCGAATGCGCAAATATAAAACCAACTTCACCTCAATGTTATGTATCAATTGTTGACTAGTGTGACAAGTTGAAACTCGTGGTAACACTCACCTGACTGGCTTTATAAAACTGTTTCTTCAGTCCGGCGACAGACATCTTTGCGTTTGATCCTGTCGCTGTCACAAATTTCGGTGTGATTTAATTATATCAATATTTTAAACAAGAAAACAGTGAGCGTTTGAAAAGCTGTGAGAAAACTCTCGCAATTCCTTCTTCCTGCTCAGACTAGAGTTTGAACCTGCAGTGCACGTCACACACCCCATCATCTACACAGCGACGCGACGCAACTAGAACGCTCCTATTCACGCGTCGCGTATGATAGAGGAGTTCTGATTGGTCGGCTGCTTGCCAACGTCAGGATGCGTGGTTCACTTTGCGCGCTGTTTCTCAGCAATTTCAGCAATAAAAGTGAGACTTTTAAAAATGTATTTTATAATATGTTTACGTATATGTGTTTTATATTAGTGTACATGTACATATGTTTCTCTGGTAACAGACAAAATAATAACAAATGCATAACTGTATGATCTGATTGTTCATTTGAATTCGTCGCGTTGCTTGAAACTCTGAAGCTTCCGGGTTAAACTTATCTGCTAGTGTATTTAACTACTTTAAGTTATTAGTTTTGTTGAAACAATGCTTTGACGCGCGCGCACACACACACACACGCACAATGAAATTAAAAGAGAGAGAGAAAAAAAAACCCAGAAGACATGAATTTACTTAAATTGTTCATTGAACTATATAATATACAAACACTATATCTATTTTATGCTACATAATATATCTTCACACACTAACGTTTATGAAAATATTATGTCTAAATAGGCTATGGATGATAATATATAATAAAATATGATAATATTTACTTTCATTTAGAAAAACTGATATTTTGCATACACTACAAATTAAATACAATTTATTCTGACCTGTACTTACCATTAATTAATTCATTCATTCATTCGGCTTGGTCCCTTATTTATCAGGGGTCGCCACAGTGGAATGAACCGCCCTGTACTTACTAAAATATGGACAATATATTGTTATAACAGTCAACTAAATTTCAGCGTCTGTCTTCTATAAATCACAGTAAATATGTATGATAGTCATTAATTTCCCAAGAAACAATAAACATGCAGATTAACAGTGCTGAATAAAAAAGTAACATATACAATTTTAAGCCTACTCTTAAAATATATATATATATAAATAACATAAGACTCCCATTAATGTCCTTAAAAATGAACACATGTAGTTGCTTTTTCAAAAAAGTGTCTTAAATGTTATATATATATATATATATATATATTATTTCTTCCACTACACTGCAGATGAATATACATCATTTTACAAAGAACAGAAAATTCTTCAGTAATTAAAGGAATTTTACAACAGAAACAAAATAACTCAAAGCAGACAAATCACAAGAGGCGGCGTTTCTTTTTAAAGAATAAAATCCATCTTTAGTCTTTATTTATTTAGTCATACTTCGTGTCTTATAATTCAGGCTGAAAGAACCTGTAATAGTACATTAGCAGAAAGAGGAAAGGTCTTTGACACTTTGTGGTTGACATTCACAAAAAAAAATAAAAAATATATATATATATATTTAAATATAGCTACAGGACACAGTGATCAAGAATACGGGTCTCCTATTCGGTGCAAAGTGTGTGCGTTATGTATGTGAACGTGTGTGTGTGTGTGTAGTCGGCAGAGGATACTGGTGGCCAGCAATCTCCCTGAGAATAAATCGTCTTTTTGTGTGCGTAAAACACACACACAAACATCTCTTCTGCAAAAAAATAAAGATGGATCCATAGATACAAACGGGTGACGATAAGACGAACACAATCTGAGGAAGGCATGCGTCAAAGGCCTAGAGGTGGGGATTGTCAAAACAACACGTCGGAAAAAGTACATCACACAGACAGAAGTCCCATATTTCTCATTCTTCTGAACCGAGGGCAGGCCACGTGTCTTGATGAGAGCGATTTATAATGTTGACTACGCAAAAAAAGACAAATTTCCTCTTGTTCGTAAAAAAACTGAGATACATATATCACCTTTCGTACAGAATACGAGCTCATTCATTCATCGGGAATTGCGAAAAACAGTTTGTGTTGAATATTTAGTTGTACTATAAACAACACCGTGAACCTGGAAATGTATGATGCACAGAAAATAGCATGGAAGGAAGCGGTCCGGACCACAGAAATGGACAAGAGAGGTGATCAACAATTTACAAAATAATACAACAGAAAACTACAGCCGTGCTCCAGCAAGAGTGGCGTGAATCTCTTATGTTTTGCTCTCTTTTTTTGTCCTCTTCCAGTTTGTGGTCCAGCAGACTGAACAAGAGTTTTTTTTCTCATCCCGTCCTGCTGAAATAACCATCCGTGTCCTGTGTAAGTTGGATCCGGAGTAGCTCCACAACAAAATGAGCAAAAATCAGTCCAATGTCATTTCATTTCTTTCCATTTGTGTGTCCTGGAGGAACCCAAAAGCCGGCTGAGTAAAAGTCCTGGCTCATTTGAGTTTCTTTTACATTCCCATCTCTCTTCATGTCCTGCTCCACATATCTTTCTCTCTTTTTCTAGACTAAATATACTCGTTTATTTACATTCCTATTCAAAATAATCTTTTAGAAATGTCCATCGAAATTAAACGAACATGTATTTGTTTCTTATTCTAAAGTGGCATTTACAAGGGAAGGGGGATGTGGGATTGAGGTTTCTCATTGCATTCAAATGGCAAAAAACAATTGAAACATAATAAAATAAAATAAGGTGCAGCACCGAACACTGTCAAAAAATGTGCCTGAGCAAATAAGAGCATGTGTGGGTGGAATTACCGCGACAGTTCAATACAGTCATGCCGAAGTCTGCGAACATCTTATATAGCTATGGAAGAAAAAATTAAAGAGACCATTTGGAAATTGTTTGTTTCTCTGGACTTTTTTTAGGTATGTGTTTGAGTACAAAGTCACATTTTTTTGTTCTGCAACTAATTATTTTCCAAATGTAAAAACAAATAAAATAGTTTGTTTCTCTGGACTTAAATACATAAGGTCTATATAAAATAAAGAACTAAAATATTAAAAATATATAAAATAAAGGACTAAATTAATTTGGACATAAATTGACAAATGGTCAAAAACAACAACAAAAATGCCACTCAAAAAAAGTGACTTTTACTACTTGTTCAAACTACTTATTTAAAATGAGTTTCACAGAACACAATCCTTGAGTTTTTTTTGGGACAACTTAATCCACCTAAATTAGTAAAAACTATTAAGTTTACTTAATCGATTTGTGTTGGGACAACATGAAGGAATTGCCTGGAACCCTGTATTTTTAAATGTAAGGCGTTTATATATTTTTTTAGACAATACAATACCAGTATTTTAACTTCAGAAAAGTTAAAATATTTGGTGGAATAACCTAGATTTTTTTTTCAAAACAAATTAAAACATTTGCCATTTTGACCAACTGTAATTTTCATTAAAAAAAAAATATATATATGAATTTATTTTAAATAAACAAATATTATATATATATATTTAATATTTACTTAGACACTTTTATTCAAAGCGACTTACAAGTGAGTAAACGCTGTTAACTTGAAGTTTGTAAGAAATGTTATCAGATGTTTAGAGCGTGTATTTACTGAAGCATTTTGTTGTTGTTGTTGTCAATGGAAGCGCTGCGTTTTTTTAAAAATGGTACTGAGTGTGTTTTACCAAAGACTATAGAATACACAAGACGTGTCACTCGTTTAGTTTTGAATGGGGAAAAGTGTAACGTCAATATGGCAAATATAGCCCTGCCTTCTAGTACAAGAGCCAATCAGCGATCGCTATAGACTGACGGTTCTCCGGAGAAGGGGCTCAGACCAGAAGTGAGTTTCTGCAGATTTTGTGTGATTCAAACATTTAGAAATGAAACTTAAGAGAGAGTTGTTGTTTAATATTGCTGTTTCCTAATATGAAATGTAATCGTAAGCTTGGCTAACAGTTTTGGAGAATTTGATGTTTCCCCATTCAAACAGAATGCCTGAGCATACTGCCTGAGAGCCGTTTCAAAGATGGCCGCAGAGTGAAATGACTTGCCTTAAAGGGACTTTGGTTTTACACAAAGTGCTGAGCTTTCGCCATTTATTAAATACTCAAAGTTGAACATTTTAAGAAGATCGCTGACATTTTCATCTACGTAAAAACGCTTCAGTGGACACACGCCCTTTTACAATTTAACAAATATTAACATTTTACTCACAACACATACCTAATGAATCAAATATATCCAGAAAAATTGACAATTTCAAAGTGATCTCTTGTTTTTTCTCTCTTCATAACCGTGTATAACTGTATTCTCTTCTGTAATTAATAAAAATGCGCCGTTAAGCGCTTTTGCAGTGAGAACTTGTATGCTTAACTTTAATACTGTACCAAGTTTTGTTGAGGTATGAGATCATGCAAATAACTGCTGAAGTGAGGTCTGTGTGGTTTTCTTAGCTTTTGGGTTTTTTTTGTAACAAAAAGTGTTCACAAAAGCTTGGTCATGACCGCACATTTGAACTGTTCATCTGGTTGATGGTCAAAAAAAAAACTGACTTCTATTGCACATTAGAAAACAGTTTAGCACACTTATGATTTCTGGTTCGTTTAAATAGCACTGAAGGAACATTCAAGGTTAAACACATGTTAAAATGAGGTATAATGAAGAACTACACTGTAAAAAGTGATTAGTTACTTTACTTTTAAAAAGTGAGTAAAACCATTGCCTTAAAAACAACAAGTTGATTTTACTTAAAGTCAGTAAACCCACTGACTTAACTTTTATAATTATGCATATAGTTTGTTTACTTAATAGTTATAAGGCAACGAATGTACTCTTTTTTTTTTTTTTAAGTAAAGTCAACTAATCACTTTTTACAGTGTACAAGGGCTTAGCTGCCCAATAGACTTTCAACTGTAAGTGCATTTCTGTCAATAAATGTTCGCTTTTTTTGGACTTTTATACAGGTATCTTGTATTTTAGACTTTTTTTATACATGTTCGTAGGTTTAGACTACACAATATCAGTCTGATTTTGGCACGATCCTTTTTAATGTTGGTTTTGTGGTGATTCGTACACAACAATAGGCATCGGGAGGCAAGAATTGAGAGTTTTTTTCTTGTATAGTTTGTCATAATTTGAAAAAACTAAAAACTAAAACTAATTTTGTGTCTGGGACGCTACGACACGTCCTGAAAAATGACCAGCTTTATCATTTTTTGGTCATGTTTCCACACTGTAAAAAAGTTCTTGCTGCCTTAAATTTTTTAGCTGAATCAAATGAACTTTTCTAGTCATCTCAACTTACATCAATCAAACTGACTAAAAATATGAAGTTAAACTTTGTATAACTTTAAAAAATTTGTTCAAACCTGATTAACTTATTAAAATAGGTTAAAGGAACTTTTGTCATTACATTTTTTACATTGCATGAAGGAGTTTGCTGTAAAATTGACCAATAGGAGAACAGAATCTCATTAGTTTTGCTTTCAAACATGGCAAAAGTAAAGAAAGGCAATAGAAATGATGCAAAAGCAACAATACTCCTGCTAATATGCCTTTACTGCTTTTCCAAACTGCTTTGGTTGCCATTGTTTTTTTATGCTCATATTTCCGCATACAGTTCTCGCTAGTTTTGCCTGCTTGATGCCATCATGCATGTCATTAAAGACAGCAAGCAATGATTGGTCAGGAAGCCTCATGTTTCTTGCTCAAGAATTTTAAGAACAAGTCAAAACGGTAGTATGACATAAGACATGTAATAAAAAAAAATATTGTGTAGTCTGAAGCAATAATTCACAATAAATTAATATATTTTTTCCTAAATACATCATGTTTGAAGACATTATTTAAAATAAATTGTTAAAACTACTTACATATTTTATAAATGTATTTTTTTTAATTTCTTAAAGTAAACGATTATTATTATTGTATTAATCAATATTAAAAATGGAGAATTTAACTTGTATTTAACGTAGAATGTTCCTATAAAATAGCTCTGGTAACATTGGTCCCTTCGTTTTTAACATTCTGGGCACTTTTGTTTGTTTTGTTTGTTTGTTTCAGAGCGGATTGTCATAAAGTCTCATAATGCATAACGCAAGACCAAAAGTGCATTATAGTACATTCGGTCTCAGATCAAAATAAGTGCTTTTGTTTTGGGGGATACATTCATGATTCGCCTGAGGGTGAAAAAACAAGGGAAGAGGGAGGGAAAAAAAGCGATATAAGTGCTTAAAGAGCGATTCAGCGGGGAGGGACGTGTGACAGTCACCTAGCATGTTGTAAGCGCTTTGTAAAAAATCTAATAAAAAGCGTTGTGCTCTCCTGAATGTTCACATGGAAGAGAGTTTGATCCTGAAATTCTTCATTTATAAAACCTCCATTGTTAAAAAAAAAAACGATGTACAGATGCAGGAATAGTGGCATGCTTAGACATCAACATGTTGTTTACATCTGTACACAATCGGTCATTCAGGAGTGTTTCCATAAAATAAAAAACAGATCTGAGAGCACAACTCCAGGAATAATCTACAGTTGAAGTCAGAATTATTAGCCCTCCTGTGTATTTTTTCCCCAATTTCTGTTTAACGGAGAGAAGATTTGTTTCAACACATTTCTAAGCATAATAGTTTTTTTTTAACTGATTGCTAATAACTGATTTCTTTTATCTTTGCCATGATGACAGAACATAATATTTTATTATATATTTTTCAAAACACTAGTATTCAGCTTAAAGTACAATTTAGGGCATACTCACACTGCATTTTTACCGTCCGAGCCGGAGTACGCTTACGTCAACGATGAAGCGACTTCAGTTTAACAGGAAGAGAAGCGCTCTCGCTCAGCAAACTGGACATCGCTTTAGTTATATCGTTTTTAATTATTTTTAGTCGTTTGGGATGCAGTGACAGACAGTCAAATATTTTGTGGAACAGATCCACCACTTTTGACGCTCATAAATTATAAAAGTCTTCGTGCTGCAGGTATTAGGAGGTTTGCTGAATCTGCAGCTGACGTGCAGTGAGGGGTTTGCATCTTTGATAAACTATGACAGCTCGCGTTCATTGAAAAGTAAGAATGATTAATAAATCCATATGAAAACTTAAAAGTGATGTTGTGTCTTCAGTTTCAAGCACGCTTTACACTCACACTACAAGCCCAACCGAACCGCACTCTAGCACACCTCTTCCAAACGGGCCAGGGCCGGCCAACCGAACAGCGTCCAGGCACGGTACGGAGCACTCACACTTGTCAAACGAGCCAGGAAATGGGGGTTAAACGTGCCCAGGCACGGTTCGGATAGCCTAGTGTGAGTACGCCCTTAAAGGCTTAACTAGTTTAATTAGGCAAGTTAGGGTAATTAGGCAAATCTTTGCATAACGACGATTTGTTCTGTAGACAATCGAAAAAAATATATTGCTTAAGGGGGCTAATAATATTGAAAATATATAAAAAAAATGAAAAACTGCTTTTATTCTAGCCAAAATAAAACATATAAGACATTCTCCAGAAGAAACAATATTATCGGAAATACTGTGAAAAATTCCTTGCTCTGTTGAACATCATTCGGGAAATATTTGGGAAAAATCACAGGAAGGCTAATCATTCTGACTTCAACTGTACATACGAGCGTGTTGCGGAATCTGAAACACTTGATTGGCCCCTGTTGTAGTGTAGTGAATGAGTTTGTGCTGGTAGTATTTAACAGTGTAATAGATTCTCCCTGGAGCTTTTTTAAAAATGCTGTTTTTACAGATAATTTCCTCATGTGTTCACACACGCTCTTTACTCCCCTTCTGTCACTCTGATTCTCTCCCTCCCTCTCTCGCTCTTTCTAACTGTTGGTGGAGTCTGGGAAGTTGATGTCGCTGCCGAACACTTCCCTGTACAGAGGAGGGAAACTGTAGGCGGTTTCCGGATGAACCAGGCGGAAGAACTCCAGCTTGTCAATATGCAGGTTACAGATTGACTTCATCTGTGGGAGTTTGGACACCATCTGCAAACACAGGACAATAAGAGCGTCATTATGATGGAGACAATGAAGATAAACTGTTGAATGATTTAAGGTGGGTTTACATTTGAAATATTTCAAAAAATCTTTGGTAACACTTTCTATGAATAATACTATATTAAATACTGTATTAAAACTTATTCAACAATATAAAACCATTCATTTATTTGACAGAACACTATCTGTTAACTTACTAAGGAGTCTGTAACTACTGTATAGCATAACAACGTTTTAACATTGCAGACTGCATCTTTATACTACTACTAAATAATAATAATAATAATAATAATAATAATAATAATAATAATAATAACTGTATTAAAACTTATTCAACAATATAAAACCATTCATTTATTTGACAGAACACTCTCTGTTAACTTACTCTGTAACTATAGCATAACAATGTTTTAACATTGCAGACTGCATCTTTAGGAATACAATCATGACTGACTAATTAATGCTTTTAAATCAGTGTATAAAGTCATATGAACATGTAAGAAATCATTTGAATGGTAGTCTAAATTCAATAGTCACTATGTGTATTGTATCTTAACTTCAAAAACTTACAATAAACCCATTAAACATTAATTTTACTGATTGAAAGTACTTTTATTCAGTATGTAACTGAAATCCTAAAATATTGCTTGCTTATGTAGTTTCAAGGGTAATTTATTATTTTAAATTATACGTAATAATATAACTGATGGGAAAAAAGAAGTGTTTTCTGATTCAAAATGTTATGTTAGTAATTATTTACATGCAACTGGCCCTAAACCGAACCCTGAGCCCAACTATAAATATGTATTAAGTTCATTTATATTGCTCAATACTTGTCAAGTCATTTTTATTTCTATAGTGCTTTATGCAATGCATATTGTGTCAAAGTAACTTTAAAGAGACATAGACTTGTAGTTATGAAACAACGAGACTGTAAAATAAAGTGTAAGTGAATACGTTTTTCCTCAATCAGAGTTTGTGCAGGTTTTATGAGGGTAAATATAAGACTTTTAAGACCTTTTAACTAAAGAAAATTTAAGAATAAAAAAAATTGAACGGAAAACTATACAACAATATTTTGAGAACTACATATAATGTTTAGGAAGCACATAAACAGTTATATATTTGTATATTTATGTATCTATAAACGTGTGTAAAACGTCTTGTTAGCCACACAATTTTTCATTTTATCAGTTCAAAAGTTTATCAGTTTAATCGTCACCTAAAATATTTTTTGAAGGCACCAGTGATGACGGCACATGAATAAACAACATGATAAATAATCCCTTATAAAAATTTAACACCATCATCATATGAATTTAAGACTTGCTGCTTTGATTCAAGACCTCAACATTTTAAGGCCTTATTTTACTTATTTAAAATGAGCTGAAACAATACAATACTTGAGTTTATTTTGGGGACAACTTAATTGTTTTATGTTCAATCCACTTACATTTGTTAAGTTAACTTAATCGATTTGTGTTGGGACAACATGAATGAATTGTGTGGAACCCTGCACTTTTTTTACAGTGAGCGATTTAAGGCTTTTTAAGAGTTTTCTTTTAAAGATCCACTGAAATCCAGCTGAATATTCATGAAGTTTCCTTCAGAGCCGTGTGTATGTATGTCTGATTCCTCACCTTGTCCAGTTTCTCAGCGGTGGCTCCGTTCATATGCAGGCTGTGCTGAAGCGCCACGTAAACCTTCTCCTGGAGCTCCTGAACCCGCTGAGACTCGGTCAGCCATGGCCGGTCTGAACGCCACACAAACACAGAGCAAACTGTGACAACACGTCTCATTTAATGCCTGCATAAATATCTGACTATATAGCACATTTTTTTCCTTTATCTGTGAGCACTCAAACCCAGGTTTTAAATCCCTGAGCAAATGAGTCTCTCTGTATACCATTGAAGATCACATATTCTTTGAGAGGAAGTGGTAAATTATTTTAAAAGATTTGGAATCCATTTTTGAATTATATAAAAAAAGGACCACATGATTTCCCCCATTGGTTTATACTGCATCCTTCAGCTTAGTCCCTGATTTATCAGGGGCCACCACAATGGAATGAACCACCAACTACTCCAGCATATGTTTTACAAAGCGGATGTCTATCCAGCCACAACCCAGTACTGGGAAACTTTATTTATTTATTATTATTTTATTTATTTATTTTTATATGCTGTGCGTGTATGTTTTCCTTAGAGTAAAATGTGCTTAGTTTTGATGTTGTTCTGTACTGTTCATTTTGAAAAGCTAAATAAAAATATATAATTCTAAGAGTGTCTAATTCTAAGAAATGAGTGTCTAAATTGATAGCAGAAATGAATGCGAGCATCTCACCTGGAGCCAGCAGAACCGCGGCGCTGAATAACGCCATTTCCTCCTCGCTCAGCTGAAGACGACTCAGACTTTTAGCCAATTCGAACACAGCGTTTACCAGGTCATCACACCCTGCAAACATACACAAGCCACTTACTATATTGAAGATGGAGAAATAAATGACACTTCCCTTAAGGCTTGTCATTTTCCCAGAAGCAATTTTCTTTAGCATGAAATGATTTCATAAATCCATTGGGTTAATCTAAAGGAAATATGATGTTCTTGTTGCAGAGCTTCAGGTAATTGGGGAGAATAAGAGAAATTTAAAAGGGATAGTTCATTATTCACGCGCCCTTTTCATGTTTTAAACCTTTGATTTTCAAAAAATAAATGTTAGAAACCAGCAGTATTATTTATTTGACTTCCATAGTATTTCTTTTTCCTACTATGGAAGTCAATGGTTACAGGTTTTTTAGCTTTCTTCAGGACATCTTCTTTTGTGTTCAATAAGAGAAAGAAAATCGTAAAGATTTGGAACCAATTGAGCGTGAGTAGATAGTAAATAGTGTGTCAATTTTCATTTTTGGGTGAACTAACCCTTTAAAGTACAACAGGCTATTTTGCCTCTTGACTGTATTGTTTGCATTGTAAGTTTTATCAGAAAATCTGCATTAAAGGTCACATTTAAGAGTAGAAAACTGATTTATTTTCTTTATTGTGACATAAAAGTAGAAAAGATTATTCATCTTTTTAAATGTATGCATCAGAATCAAAAAGAGCTTTTGTTGCAGGTATGTTTTATGCATATGAGGCATTTGTTTTTGTCACAGACGTTTCCACAAAAACACAGATAATTAAGGAACTTAAACATAAAAAGAAGTAGATAAAGAATAAAAATTGACAAATGCATGTACATCTATATTATTATACACAATATTGTATGTATAGCTATATTATGTGCAAATTAAAATGTAAAATATGCATGGGTCATTGTTCGGATTTTGAGATGCTGGAATAAATAAAACATAAAAAAATATTAAAGGAATAGTTCACACAAAAAAAAATAAAAAATCTATATTTACTCTCAAGTGAATCCAAACCTTTTGTGAGTTTCTTTTTTTTCTGTTGAAAGGTATTTTGAGAAATGTTGAAAACTGATACCCATTGACATCCATTGTAGAAAGAAAATACAAATAAATCAATGGTTACCGGTTTTCAACAATCTTCAAAATATCTTCTTTTGTGAAGGAAACTCAGAACTGAATAGAAGTGGAAGAAGTGGAGGTTCAGTAAAAAATGACAGAATTTGGGGTGAACTATCCATTAAACACGCACAAATGGATTATTTAAAAAGATCAATGACATGCTTTCTTTTCATTTAGATGCTCTACAAAAATGATGGAATTTTTATCTCTTCCTGATTTTAAACACTATGAAAAAAGCTATAGAAATAAGATAGCTTTGTAATCTTTAAACTTGCTTCACGAATAATACATTTATTCAATATGCTATGATTTCGGCACTGCTTCTGTTTAACTTTGATGAGCTATTACTCACCAGAGCATCACTTGTATTCAATAACTGGGTTAAAAACCCATTAGCTCTTGTGCCTTATTGATTCGTGACGCCTCCACTTTTACTCTTAAGGGGCTGCTGGTGTTTTACATTATAAAGTAAAAGTGGATGTGTTTGAAAATGAGTACTAGCGCACTGCTTCCTGCATAGTAAACTGCTCAAATACATTTCAAGCCTTGAACATCCTGTTTAACGTTTCCAAGCAAAAAAATATGACTATGATAATTTTGTTTTACTTTGACCCACATAAGAGAACCAACTAAAGCCTTTTGCAGTGTAACAATTGAATAGTTTATAGACTAAAACAATCTTGTCAGGCCTTTTTTAGAACAAAAATTATCTGATGACATTTAATATATATATATAATAAACACTATTTAAGAATCACAGAGCCACAACATACTCATTTATTGTCATAGATGTTTATACTTTGATTATAGGGTATTTGTTTATACCCTATACGTCACACCACTAGGTTTGACCCAAATGTCAGCAATACATTTTTAATAATATAAAATATAATAAAATTTAGTATCATAACTTATTGTTTTACATATTTTAATAAGCACATCATATAACACTTTTATTATGCATTTTGAGTATAAAAAAACCTTTTCTGCGAAGTTTAATTTCCATAAATATGTTAATTATGTTTAATTCTGCAATTTGTATTTTCATAGCATAACTACACAATTTTGAACATCTGAACATAAGTCAACATATTCAAGTTTGGTGTTGATATTGGCTGAATTTCAAATGGTGTAATAATATACAGCATAAACAGTAGTGTCTTTGGTAGAATATAATTGGTTATTATTATATCATCATTATAATCCCAAATTATTTTGACATAATTAAATAAACACCAAGCAAATGAAAACATGCACAAAACTAAACATCTAAACTGGTGTTAATGAAAGAGATATATGACTATTTTCTATACGCAGATAGTTTCTCTTTAAATGAATTAATTCAGGCTTGACGTTTATAACACATTCTGTTTATAATGAAAACCACTATAATTTCTTTGTGTTTTAAACATGCATTTTTATTATTATTTTTTGAATACTATTCATTTTAAAGTATTTGTTAATAATAATAAGAAATAAAATGCATGTTTATCATTTTATAGTTATTTTATTTACAGTATATATAATATAATGTGACTAATGTCAACTAATGACTGGAACACTGATGCAACTTATGTGTTTTTTCAAATCAGTGCCTCCCTCAAGAATGCATTTGTTTTGATAGCCAAGCGCTAATAATCAAATGTATTGATTGCTTATTGTTTATCCATCATTTTTGGCAGTTTAACCATAGGTATTCTATTCACTAAACGGTTCATATTATTATATATATATAATATATCAGGGTATCTGCAGGTTTCTAATAGTTATATTTAAGAATTTTTAAAACCTTTTTAATGCAAAACAGAATAAAATTTAAGACCAATTGTAAAGTATAATCATTTTATAGTACACAATAAAAAAAACTAAAAAAAAACTTAAAGCAATCTTTAAACTGACTAATAATAACTTCCGTTTCAAAACTGAAACAAAATCTTCTTTACGGGGTCGATTTGATTGCATTTTTAAGACCTTTGAAACAGATTTAAGACATTTTATGAATAATTAAGGCCTTATTTTTATACTATAAAATTTAAGACTTTTTAAGGATCCGCGGACACCCTGTATATACTGCTAAAAAACTGTAGCATGCTTTTTTACAAAAATCCAGGCACTCACCGAGAGCTTTGAAGAGCTGAGGACTGGCAAACTTGCCATCAAAAAACATAGTGTTGTTGGAAGAGTTGTAAGCGCGACACATTCGTATCAGCAGGACTTCCAGGCATCCTGGAATAGTAATAGAGAGAAAGAGAGCGGCAAAAAAACGTGATGGGGGAAAGGAAGAAAGAAAAAGAGACAAAAAATATATATAGAAAGACAGAGAAGGATAGAGAGAAAACAGATAAAAAAAGAGTGCAGGAGAGGAGAAGAAAAAAACGGGAATATGCTCCACCGTGCAAAAATACAGACAGAAAAAAAAAAGGATTAAAAATTTGATCCAAATATGGGAATAACAAACACCATCAAAATGAAATGCCATCGTGTTTTGGTTTTAAATGACATTGAAAAATAGGGGTTTCCATTAATAAATGTTTTTTTTTATATGAAAAGCACAAAGATCAGGTGTAGACAGAATGTTGGAGAAATAAACACAAGAGGAGACAAACGTTAGTGCAAATTTCAGATTTAAGATTGAAAATGGATAGATTTGAACTCTGTGTAAATTTACAAAAGAGTTGTGCCACTTTTGCATGTCAGTATTCTGAGCATGAACCTGCGTTTTATTTACTAACCACCAGAATCCGGTTTAACCAGCCATTAAATGTGCTGAAAATAGCGACTCTATGTATGCAATAAGTTATTGTATTGTGTTTGTGTGTATATTTTATTTAACTGAGAAATCATAAGTTAATGGTGAAACTATGGAGAAGTGCATTGTATCACAAGATATTTCCAAACACATTTTGCAATTGAAAACAGCTAAAAAGTAATTCAAGAATAATACATAATTATGTATTAATTATATATAATTATGCATATGAAATAACAAATTTTGAATTTAGATAAGTTAACTGACTTTTGTGTCTGCAATTCAGCAATTTAAGCTTATTATAGTCAGGAAAATAATTTTGTTACTACTATTAAAATAAACAAAAAAAGAACATGCTCACACACACACAAACGCACGCACACACAATTAACAAAAAAATCAATTACAGAAAAATTTTATAAAATATTGTATAAAATATTTCTAAAAACAAACAAAACTAAAAATCGCAATATGCCACTAAACTATAAAAGCAAATTTAAATTAGAATACTCTCTGATGCTACAATAACAACACAGACTTTTATACATGTATACAGACTTTAACATGCTGTCAAAAGATTAATTGTGATTAATCGCATACAAAATAAAAGCTTGTATTTGCAAAATACATACCAGTGTACTGTGCATATTTATTTTGTATATATTTATATACACATACATATTTATATTTTATAAAATGTTTATTTACATTTCTATTATTAAATATTTATATCTAATACAAATTACATATAAATATACATGTAAATACTTTGGTTTTGTATTCTTTGGTATTTTATATATATATTTTATTTACTTATACACAATATTTACACACAGTGAGTACACATACATTATGTAAATACAATTTACAATCACGATTAACTGTTTGACAGCACTATAGTATAAAGTATACAAAAATATAAAGAATCATGCAGAAAAAGTCTGAAGTACTAGAATTACCTTTTTATTTGCTTTTTTTGCAGTTATTTATATATAACAATTCTGAAAATAGTCTTTGACTCACAATGCATCCTCCACAACAAAGAAGAATTGGATTTAAGAATTACAACTTCACCTGCATTACAACATCAAAATCTTCCCTCAGATTATTCTAGAAATACTATGCTGAAATATAGTGCTGAAGAAACTGAGAGTGTTCTGAATGATCTAACAGTGTTATCGTAACACAACTAAATGTGATTAAACTAATAAAGCGATTAAAAAGGGCACTGTAGGCCACATCATGGCAGTGATGCGAGTGATAAATCGGTTGTATAATCTGGCATTAGTCAACTGTAATCCCTGTGAGAGGAAAGCAGAACTGACCTGCTTTGAGCAGGATGATCTGGTCATTCTGGCAGAGCTCCATGAACCCAGAGATGCGTTTGGCGAACTCCACCACGTACTGGATCGCGTTTGTGATGTGTAGAGCGCACTGCTGCCACATCCACTCTGCAGACTGAAAACACACACACACACAGTCAGTACATACTCAAATCAGAAAGCGTGAGTAATTACACTGTGGCACTGGCAGTAAAAACAAAAAACATAAATTCACAGAGAACATATACAGTATGCTAATAGTATATTATTACAGGGGTGTCTGGAAAACTAGATTCTGATTCTTCATGCTTATGCAACAGTGCTCCGCTTTGAGTTGGGCTGCTGATAATACTGTCTGGCTTTATTCTGTGATAACAACCTCCTGGATGTACGTTTTACCTAACTTGAAACATCTGTTTATATTTTCCAAAACAACTGACCACAGAGTTTTAAAAAATCTGAAAAATATAAATCTGTTAATGTGTTTTATATTTTAAATGATGGAAATAAACATGTGTTATGGATGTGACCAAAAAGTATGCAAGTTTACAGCAAACAAAATACTTTGTAGAAAACCCAAAAGAATTAACACTAATCAAAAGAATAAAAGTTCTCACAAGCATGAACAAGCAACTCATTTTTGAGTATTTTTACAGTACTGCAAAATATAAACATACACAAACAACTTACAAATAGTTTCATTATTGTGGTGAAAACCTTTGCATGGAATGGCTCATTTGTGCTGTAGAGTGATGCTGGTGTACCTTGAGCTGGAAGCTGCGTGTTTCCTCAGGTGTGTAGAGGCTCCAGGTGTGTTTCTTCAGCTCTTCTGTGCTGTACTGACATGTCTCCAGGTGAGATTTCACCACGTTCTGAGTGATCCGTTCTGGACAAAAATTCAACGCATTAGGCACATTTTTTCTTTAGTATAATATCTGATCTAAACAAAAACTGAAAAAAACAACAACACACAAATAAAATATATTCTACATAAATGCATAATGCATCGTGTGTTATTAACTAACAAAATATATATGAAACACGTATTGTGCCATAAATTAATTTACAAATGTGATCTCAAAATAAACCCGTTAGTATACCCAATATCTTCTAATAAATAAAATGATTAAAAACATATATATTGCACAAAAATTGTTAAAATAAATGATTTTGGAATTTTGGGGCAAACTGTTATTAAAATAATAGGCTCTCAATCAATCCTAATGCTTAAACTCACTAAAGATCAAAACCAGCGGATGTGAATCTCACCTATATCATACAGAGAGCAGTTGTCTGGTATGGAGCCCAGCAGAGAGTGTGTGAGACGGCTGTTGTCAGGCATGATGTACTCGTGCTTCACCCTCACTGTGTCCGCCAGATCCACAGCGCTGGGTTCAGGAGAGCTCTGACTGGATGATGAGCTTCCACTTCCAGAGCCCGTCCCGCTGCTCAGCATCTCCAGAGCGCAGTACTCGCCTGCCTCCTCCGGCGTGAGCGGCAGGTCGAACAGCAGGCCGTCGGGCAGCGTGGCGATGTCATCCAGATCGCTGAGGTTGGAGCTTGAGCCTCCACTGCTGTACGACCGGCTGTGGGCTCCGTCTTCTGCTTCATCACGGCCGGTCAGACCTGCCAGGCAGTCCTGAGAGAGCTGCTGGTGCCGCTGGACCTCTGCGTACAGACTGTCCCGCTGCTTCTTCGACATCCGGCCAAACTTCACCGCTACAGAGAGAGAAGAAGAAGGCAGAGATGTAGGTATTGGATGTGTAAACAGCATTTAGATTTATGTAAGATTTTTATTTATTTATATATATATAATTTTATTTAGCAAAGTTGCAATCATTTCAACAAAAGAGATTGCAAAAGAAGAAATAATTGTAGAACATTTTTGTAACAAAAAAAAAGTAATTTCAATGTTAAAAGCATTAAACAAAGATGAAAAATGTTCACAAAAAATTATAAAAATTATAAAGTTTTGGGTTTGAGTCAGAAACAAGTGGATTTTGAGCATTAAAATCATGAAAACATATTGCATTTTAAAACCTATTAAACAAAATAATACTTTACAACATTGGTGTGCTTATATATATATATATATATATATACAGCAAAACAATAATGCAAGCTGTAAATTCACACTTCTAGTTCCATTACAGTAGATGATCCAAGCAAATGAAACCTTATATCTGCCATCTGTCATGCTATTTAGGACCATCCATAAATAATATTTATTATGATACCATGTAAACCACTTTGAATGGACCGCCTCAAATGGTTCTAAATATAACGTAGGCATTTGGATTGAATGAGTTCAGGTTCAAGTTCTTGCATGAAGATCATCCAATCAGTTTCAAATCGTGACAAAATAAAACCAAACAAAGCGTACAAAAAGTACGAACAGGGCTGTTTTGAGGGATTTCTCTTTTTTTTTCCCAACGATAATTAATATTTTGTCGAGTGTGTTTTTGTGCTGGTACTTTCACCTCTCGTGGATAAATAAGAAACTGAAATCACCAGCAGGTGGCAGCATCTTATATTCAAAACATTCATTCAAAACTGCTGATGCATTTAGAAACTAAACAAATGACTGTGTTCATGAATGGATCATTGATTTTCTGGCTCTGACGGGTAAAAAAAAGAATCATTCAGAAATGAAACACAGAAGTGTTATAGTGGCTAATGTAATGTAACTCCTTCAATACTGAAGGTGAGTAAATTTTCATCTAATACACATTTGGGTCTTAAAATTCAGATGTCAGTCAGCCACTGGGCTAGTTTAACATTCAGACTCACCATCGCGGCTCATGCCGAGCGCCAGGCACTTCTGCAGACGGCAGTGTTGGCAGCGGTTGCGATTGGTTCGATCAATCAGGCAGTTCCTCTGCCGTGAACATGAGTACATGGCATTATTCTGCTGGCTGCGTCGGAAAAAACCCTGGAACAAAAAAAAGGCACATCATTACGTCAGTGTGCAGGATGGCTAATATCAGGTGAGGCTTTCATAGGTGTGCCCTGGCATCAAATGACTGAGTAGTATAAACTAACCCAGAATACAAGAAGACAAACACATCGGGATAAAAGAGAAGGAGGGTAGAGCACAAGCATGCATTTGATGGGATCAATTTTCTTGTTCCTATAATAGCTGAAGCAATAATCATGATATACAGTATTATCATAATATCATACATAATATCATAATACTAGTACTACATAATAAAAATAGTTAATAACTGCATTAAATAAAACATTCTTTGAGTTTCAATGAGTTTTAAAGAAATTAACAGCACTGACATTAAGATTAATAAACATTTTAACAGTCGTTTTAATCATCAACGTTGTTCAATCTACTCATTTTAATAAATGGAGCTTTATTGTAAAGTGTTACTGAACATTAGGCCTATAAAGAATCTGAATTGGTTTTTTCAAACGTAAAAATGTTATGGCTTGAAAATAAATATATTATTAAGTATTCAAGCATTTGGTGCTGTGAGGAACAAAAAGTAAAGAAAATTTTTTTTTAATCTTATTTAAAATTTTCTATGATAATATCATGGAAGTTAATTCTAAATATATTGCTTCATTTAATATTGGCTGATATTTTTGGATCATTTTGCTTGTGTGGGTTTAACTAAATTGATAAGTCAATACACATTTATGGTCAATTCACTTTTTATGCTGCTGTAAAAGATAAAAATATAAGAGCTATTTTTACCTTGCACCCTTCGCACGTAATTACACCATAGTGAATCCCAGAGGATTTGTCTCCACAAATCTTACACGGTATGACCTCGATTTGAGCTGAAATAAAAACAACATCATTTAAAGGATTAAAGGTAGCGTCAAAAATGCAAATATGCAGACATATGTATTTTTGGCCTACACCACAATGACTGTGAGCCAATGCGGACAGCAGGCAGATAGAGAGATGACATTCACTCTTGCACGGCATAAAGGACAGAAATAGTCAGAGGATTGATTTTCAGACTGAAGGGTGTATTATGTCTCGGCTTTTATGATGGAACTCATATGATCTGCAGAGGGACTTTTAGAAACTGGATGCCTTGCATGTAAACAAGTGTTTCATCACTGACAAAAATAAAACAAAATAAATAAATAAATGAGAAACGAAGGGTGGCTCAGTGGTTAGCACTGTCGCCTCACATCAAGAAGGTTGCTGGTTCGAGCCTCGGCTGGGGCCAGTTGCTGTTTCTGTGTGGAGTTTGCATGTTCTTCCCCGTGTTGGCGTGGGTTTCCTCCGGGTGCTCTGGTTTCCCCCACAGTCCAAAGACATGCGCTATAGGTGAACTGAATAAGCTAAATTGGCTGTAGTGTATGTGTGTAAACGAGAGAGTGTATGGATGTTTCCCAGTACTGGGTTGCGACTGGAAGGGCATCCGCTGCGTCAAACATATGCTGGATAAGTTGGTGGTTCATTCCGCTGTGGTGACCCCTGATAAATAAAAGGACTAACGCCAAAGTAAATGAATGAATGAATGAATTGAGAAAAGTAATAAAATATAGCTCTCCACAGCCTTGTTTACATGTTTTGTGCACTTTAATACAGTATACGTTGTTTATATTGATTTATTGAAGCAGTATTAATAAATTAACTAATACAGAAATAAAAGTACATTTATTATAAATAAATAAATATGTAATAAATGTAAACATGCATGTAATAATAATTGTTTACTTAAAATTACAAAAAAATATATCAATATGAATCTAAATAATGCCATTTAATGAACAAAATAAATTAAGGAATGAATAAGTGAATTTAAAAAAATGTGTCAATAATCAATATATTGACTTGTCGTGCAATACTTGGACATGACCTCAATAATTTTTGGTGTTCACAAATATTGTTAAAGCCATTTTACAATTACATTTACATTCTACCTCACCGGTGTCAAGGTTTATAATTGGACATTTAATAGTGTATATACAATAGGACATTTTAACATCAAATTACAGAATCTAAATTACCTTAAAATACCTGGAAAGTCTTTGTCCCTTGAAAGTGTTTATGGCTATTTACATTACTATGCTGTTTTATTATAATTATATAATGAGTGGCATGAAATGATCTCAACAACATTGTTTATCGCAACATTTTCTGTGACAATATATCGCACAACAAAAATTCTTTATCGTGACAGGCCTTATTTACATTAATTATATTTTTATACATGAAAAACTGCATGGAATATATGAAAACTGGCATGGCAAATTTATTATTTAATAATAATAATAATAATAATAACAAAAGAACTAAATAAATACAAAATTAAACAATGAAAGGCAAAATTAATGAATAAGTGAATAAATAAACATATATTGTGCTACAGTTATTATACAATGGCCACATTATACAATGAAAATATCATTTTTAAGCATATTTTTGTACTGCCATGAAAAACACTTCCAACAAAATACTCGTTAGGATAAAAAAAGCCCATCCACCATTTTGTCGTTCTAGCTCTGTCAGCTGAAAGCAATGACCAAGATCCACAGTGGCATGCAATGGAAAAATCTGTAATGCCTCGCTGCCCCTCCCGTCCCGCTCTGTGTAGAGTTATATAACCTCCGTCTGCAAACATTCCACAAACACGCCATTCAGGGCTGCTCAGTCTAATAATGCAGATGTTCCGCCTCCCTGACACCGCTGCCAGCCGATTGGTCAATGCTCAGGCAGATGGGGCTGTGATTGGCCGGCTCTGAGTGTCACTCAAATAGACTTGGCAGAAAGCCCATGTGGACTCGCTGTCCTACTGACATACTTTCTCAGAGAAAAGGGGAGGGGGCTGTGGGCGGAGCCACAGCACATCTTATTTGAATAGGCCTTTCCCTTTGCTTTGTTAAGGTGGAATTGATCTTGACTGAAATACAGAGGATTTGAACAGATAAGATGAATTCTTAGCTATGGGACATTCTGTTTATTACATTAACATTATTAAATTATTTTATGTTTTTATATATATTCAGTAATAGTTTTTGAACCTTGACATGCATATATATTTAATTAATTAGTAGAACAATAATACTAATAATGGTAATATAAATACTATAGAAAACTTGTGTATATATTTATATGATTGCATATAAAAAACATAAATAATAGATTAATGTATAAAATGTAAAGACACAAATATTTAAATGTTAATAACAGTAGATTATCATGTAAATATCTATAATTTTTTAAACACATACTCAAAAGTAAATGTGCATTATGTACCATTTATGTACCATATTAAGTATCTAAATATTTATAAAATGTATATTTAAAAACATACTGTAAATATTTGAATTAAAGGTTATTGTACCTGTAAAAATATTGCAACTATTTATAAAATGTACTGTTGCGCAAATAAGTAAATAAAGGAGAAAAAACACACATGGATGTAAGAATCTCCCTGAATAGCCCCTTATAATACATACATACACACATTTTTACATGCATCCGTGTTAAAACGTGTCTTTATTTAACATGCACATGTCAAAGTTATTCAGTATCTTGTCCTTTTAAAATGCTGTGCAAAAATAGTTTAACATTTAAAAATGTTTCCTTTGTTTTCAGTTGCACTTGGCTGTAATTATCAAATGCAAGAACACATCCTGTGTGAATCTTTACAGTTACAGAAGTATCTCCTTTAAAAAAAAATGAATGCACTCATCCGTTTTATATTAGCATCTACTAGGGATCATTATACTTCACCTTTCCACAGTGCTTTATGCTATAAACGCCATCTGTGGTATGACTATGCAAACCCGTAAAGGCAGATAAAGAAAGGAATTACATGTGTGCAAAGCGACTCAGGAATACAGTTTAAACCTACAGTGAGCGGTGGCCTCTGTTATCTGTGTTTGCGTACAGTCCCATAATGCAATCACCTCTGAGTAGAGAACATTGTGTTAAGTCGATTTTGGTGACATAACACGAGCCAGCAGATTAGATTGGGCAGTAGAGCGTAATGCTTTTTTTTTTGTTGCCGTAAGCATTCAGGATAATGCAAGAGGTAGAAATACCACATCAAATGTTTTGGAATTATGCTACAAAAAAGTTTGAAAAAGTTAAAAATAAATATTTAGCATAGCATTTAGCAAGCATGTATTTTTTTCATTTTGATGAGTGGGTATAACTAAGTGTAGACATGTGTTGAGGGATAGTTAACAAAAAAAAAATCTAAGTTTACTCATGATTTACCAACCTACAAGTGGTTACAAATCTTTATGAGTTTGTTCTGTTGAACACAAAATAAGATATTTTGAAGAATGTTGGAAAAGTGTCTCCACTGACATCCATGGAAGTCAATAGCTACCAGTTTCCACCAATATTACCACATATTTTAAACTGCAAAAAAAATCTATTTATTAACAGGGTCCACATTTCATGAATTATGTTCTTTTTTTTAAGTTTATTTAAGGTTATTAATTGTATTATTAGACCTTGATCTCTGCTCTGTCAACTTCTGATGTTGAAAATTCAACTCTGCAGTTTAACAAAGTGAAATTTAAGTAGTTTGAAATAATATATTGTATCAGAAATATTTAACTAATTAATAAAAGTTGTTGGAGGAAAAGTCCAAAAGTTGTTGGAGGAAAGGTCAAGGTCCAATAATGCAATTGAAAAGAAAAAATAAATGAAAAACAAAATATGAAAAAACTTGCTAGTTTACAAATATATTTTGAGAACATAGGGCTGCAGGATACTACTAAAATATGAAATATTTTTATTGAGTAATGCGATAACGATTTTTTGCTATATAAAATTCCCTAGAAAAAAATGCCCATTTAAAAAAAATAATCCAATAGCCAATAGCATAACACCACTTACTAGAAAGGGCGTGAACAAGATAAAAAAAAATATTTAAATACCAATTCCCACTATTAACTACTAGCTTACTACCTGCCTATTAATTAGATATTTAGATAATTAAGCTGTTTATTAGTACAGTACTTTAGTACTAAAGTGTGATCTCATTCTACATCCCTAAAATACACTCAAAAAATGCCGTTTGCTGTTTGTTCAAACTACTTATTTCAAATGAGCTGAAACAACACAATTCTCAAGTGCTGTTTAAAGGGGAACAACTTAATTGTTTTATGTTCAAATCCACTTCAATTTGCAAAAACTAATAAGTTAACTTAATTCCTTCATATTGTCACAATACAAATCGATTGTGTGTAACCCAGCATGTTTTTAGTGTACCTAAACCCAACTACTACCTTACTAACTAATAAAATTATAAGCAGAAAATTAGTAGTTTACTGAGCTAAAAGTCTTAGTTAATGGTTTGCTAATAGTGAGAACATTGCCTTAAAATAAAGTGTGATGATACATTTCATTTAACACATCTCTCTGCGATGCGAATATTGCATATTGTGATAACCAAAATGTTCCATATATTGTGCAGCCCTAATATATTATTTTGTGTTCAACAGAAGAGAGAAACTCATAAGTGTTAAGAACAAATCAAGTGTGCGTACATAATGACACAATTTTATGTAATAAGGGAGAACTATCCCTTTAAATGTTCTACGATGAGCAGAAAAATATTTGTGGTCACATGGTTGGCAAATGTAGGCCAAAGTAAACAACAATGATTTAACACCTCACCTATTTTACATAACACATCTCCGAGTTTCACCCGAGCGGAGAGAATTCCAGACGGCTTCACGCAGGAATTACACTGTAATTTTCTGATAAGACGGAGTGTGTGAAACGGTCAGTGTGTCAGTAAGTCACTGTTGGCGAGAGCCATGCCAAATGTCTCTACTGTACTTGCCATATTGAAACCTAGGTCACAAAATGCCATGCTCACTTCAAAGATCGCACTGATGCCAAACCAAACAGCAGGAGAGGTGATTAAGCGTGCTCTAAAACAACACCCGGTTACCTAATAGCTTTATTTATGCATGCATTAGTGTGTGCGTGTTTCTTTGATGTGCAGCGATTACCATCATTCTAGTGTTGACTCAATAGAATAGAGAGCTTGATATCAGAACAAAGAGGATGCGAGTTGATTTAAACGGATAGTTCAATAAAAAATTACAATTTTCTGTTGTAGAAAGAAGATATTTTGAAGAATATTGGAATTTGGTAGTAGGCATGGACCAGTATAAGATTCTGATAGTATGATAACTTTGGATTTTAAAAAAATCACAGTTTTATGGTATCACGGTATTGTGATTCATATATTCTTTTTAAATTTTGGGGTAAAGTCAACAACTTTTTCCCCATTGAACACAATATATTTTATTTTAAGAAACATTTAAAATATTTTGGAACAGTAAACTCGTCAGGCCAAATAATTAAAATAAATAATTGACTTACTGCTATCTTCATTAGTTTCAAAAACACAGATTTCTTCACAGCTTAAAAAGGCATCTTTGATATCTTTCTTTCCTTTGGATATAAAGTACGCCACTGCACTGTTATATAACGCAGGAACGGTATAAAAGAATCTTTTTTCGGTTTTAAAACCGTGACTTTCCCAAACTGCGGTAAACCTTGAATTTGGTTATTGTCTAGTAACCATTGACATTATTAATATGAAAAAAAACGACACTTTACAAAACAAATGGCAGTGATTTTAATGGTAAATAAAATATAAAAATGCTACAGAACAAATCTGTTTTAATAATAGTACATTTCCTTAATATATATATATCTGCTTCTTAAGTGTGACGTCACGCGAAGCGCTCTGTCAAACTGTACGGGGAGGCTCAACAATTGGTAATAATAAACAAAGCGATGTAATACTTTAGAAAATCACGATCACAATATATATATATCCATGCCTAATATCAGATGGCCAGAAAGTGATTCATTTTTCATAAGTTGTTAAAATATTGGTGTCTGTGATGCAGCAAGTCCAGAGACTGTTGTGTACACCATGATTATATATGAAATTCACTTTAATGTGTGATAGGACTAAAAAGCGGTCATAAACAAATTTTTTCTTAATTCAAATGAGTAGCGGCTTGGACCCGGAAACAGTATTTCATACGTCATGACTTAACCAACGGATGGTGAATAACCCCTGCCCCCTGCATGCCATTTAACATTTCATGCTTTTTGTTGACATGACTATGTTTTTTTTCAGTATTTTTCTAATCAGTTAAGAACATTACAGATTTATATTACCTAATTTTGATCATGTTCATTGCATTACTTTACTGTTATGTGCATCACCATTAAGATATTTAGTAGTTGTGTGAATGACACTCAGCATCTTCTATATATTAATATGTTTTTTTGCTTGTGGAAAAAGTTGTTTGTGATGAGCATTTGTGCTTTTGATTGTGTTTTTGACTGTGTAACGTGTAGATGTTAGTACTTCAAAACATCAGTGTATTATCATTTTAAATGAATTGTGATAGTTTACCATAAAACTAGGCCTGTCACAATAATCATTATATCGACTTATCGTGCAATACTTTACAATAATTTTTTCCATTGCAATATATATTTATATTTATATATTTTATTTTATTTTATATATATATTTTTACAAATTCACAAATGACCTTAAAGCCATTTTACAAGGACATTTACGTTCTACCTCACTGGTGTCAAAGTTTATAATTGGACATTTACCTAACAGGACATTTAATAGTATATATAATAGGACATTTACCTTTTTATCATCAAATTATAGAATCTAAATAACCTTAAGAATTCTAAGTATTTGAAAGTGTTTATGGCTAATTGCATTATTATGCTGTTATATAATCATTATATAATGGTATAAAATGATCTCAAAATGACAATAATATCGCAACAATTTCTGTGACAATATATCGCACAACAAAAATTCCTTATCGTGACAGGCCTACATAAAACTGTGAAATTCCTTTTACAATATCTACCTTATTTAATTTATTAGGGGTTTTAACCTTTTATTTTTATAGGACAGTGAATAGTGGAAACAGAAAAGCATTGGGAGCAAACAGAGAAAAGGATCGGCAAAGGACCTCGAGCAGGGTATTGAACTCGGGTCTCCATTTTTTTTACAGTACTCTTTTTTTTTTTTTTACAGTGTATGGATGTCAATGGCTATGGCTTTTCAACATTCTTCAGAGTATCTTCTTTTGTGTTCAACAGAACAAAGAAACTCAAACAGGTTTAGAACAAATAGAGGATGAGTAAACGATGACCGAATATTCATTTTTGGCTGAACTATCCCTTTAAGAGTGATGATATAAAACAGGCCCCAGAAAGCTGGCAGGATTTACATTAAAAATACTCTCGATCTGGGTTTTTTCAGGATATAAAGTATGATTTGTTATGGCTCTCCTTGTCCTTGTCTGCTCTGCGAACATGTTGTGTATATTTAAACACAGCCCCACCTCACGACTGTAGGCCCGGACACACATGGCTCAACGTTTGTTCAGACGGCAAACAAAAACGAGAGAGAGACAAAAGCCTCACTGTGCTTACAGACAAAAGAGACTGAGTCAATAAATAAATGAAAATAGAACGGATTATGACTTAATATTTACTTCGCTCCAGGTAAAGGGTACACTTTTGAGAAGTCAAGTTAAAAATCTTTACAAGTAGAGGCAAAACTATTTTCAATAATGTTTTTAGAGGAACTGTAATAACTGTGGTATGAAAGATTACTATTTTGAATAAATAAAAATGTCAATATACTGACTTTTTCCTTGCATAGTGAAATAATTTTTGGTGCAAAGTGAACACTGACTGACAGCCTGGGAAAGCAATTGAGTAATTCAGCACAATCAAAAAAAAAAAAAAAAAAAACTGGCCAGCATTTGGGGGATCTCACTAGTATTATTTTGTATATTATATTTTTTAATATAATAATATTTAATAAAATAATTAGTATTTTGACAATAGTGGCAATGACTAAATTAAAAATCATATAAGTAAATATATTTAAAGTAATATTTTTGTATGACTTCCATAATAATACAATTAGAAATTGCATTAATATTTATAATGTCACTTTGCAATTTCATGTATTTTATATGCATCATGTTCAGTATATGTTATGTACTGTTTCTTTAATAGGTCAAACTAACTGTAATACTATTAAATTATGCAATTTCTATTCAAATAAATATATAATTAAATATTTCAATAAAATACTAATACAAAGTTATATTTATAATGTCAAATTTATGTAAAGCAAGCTCTCAATAACTAAAATTGTATATTATTATTATTATACATCTGTAATTACAAAATAAATAAAGTCCTAACATTTTCTAATTACAAACATCAATAATTATGTCAATTGTTTTGAATGACTAGCAAACTATAAAGTTAGAACAGTAATTTTCAATTGTTCAAAATCATAAATTCACATTTTCATACACTACTATTAGCTAAATTAAAAACATTTATAAGCTATTTACTATCACAAATATACTTTCATCATAAATAAACTTTTATTATAAAACTACACAACATAACTAAATCAGAAAGCATTTATATTAATTATATAGGCAACACTAAGTCACTACTCATGCTATATGAACTACTAGCTTATTACCTCCCTATTATTACGATATCACCTGTTTATTAGCACTTTTAAAGTATGATCTTATTCTACATCCCAATTCTTACCCAAAACCTAAACCCAACTTCTACCTAACTATTAATAAGCCGCTAATTAGTAGTTTATTCATTGGATTTGCTAAATGTTTTTAAGGTAAGTGGTTGCAAACAATTTATATGAGCTGAATTTAAACAAAAATGTATTTAGTAATGTTCAACTTAAGTAGTTTGTGTAAATTCAGCCGATATAAACTGTAAGAGTAAATCCAATGCATAATTTTTTCAGTGTAATAATGGTCTGTTAACAGCGCGAATTGTACTTAAAGTGTTACCATCATATTTGCTATATACACGTTTAGCTTTATTATTTTATGATGACATTACTTAGTATTTTTCCCACGCTTGCATTTATTTATCAAGTCATCTTGTTACATAAAATCGCTGAGACTGCTCTAATAAAATCTTGTTTATTGTCTAAATGAGCGGAGTTCAAGTTCAAACTCAAGTTCATGCTGGAAGATAAAGGCGCGGCGGCGCTGGAAAAAACAGACCGCATGGGTTTGCACGACTCCGGCAGAGCGCCTCCCATTTTCTGGCGCTCATCTCTGCTGTGAATGCTGTGTAATGCTCAGTGACATAACTAGGTCAGTAGAACAGCAGGTTTGAGCACTGCTCACATAGCCGGCCATGCTGCCCTGAGAAAACAACAACACGCCACACCGAGGAGCCCCTATATCTAACATTTACACTCAACAAAATCACCAAAAAGGTCAACATGTTCAGGATTTACCTGATATTACTGTTGTCAAAAGCGTGTTCGGGGCAATATTCTGTTTTTAAGACGAACTATGTGCGTCACGACACTTTGAGACTTTTTAGTTCAACAAATACTTTGATGTTGTGTTTATAATTCAAGGTGTTTTTTATTACTTAGTTTAAAAATTATACCAAATAATGTACGCTTATTACGTAATTACTAAAGACACCTGTCAAACTAGCCCGCGTCACGAAGCCTCGACATTCTGCGTCAGAATTCCAAACTCCTTTCTGACAGATTAAGAATGATACATTGTATCGTTTTGCAAACAAATAGAACGTCAAAGAACATTTGAACGCGTTCCAAAGTAACAAGTGTCCGTGTGGAAAATGTCACAGGGAAGCAATGCAAAAATATATTGAATGTGAAGGAAATTACTATACAATGTCATATGCAAGTCAACGTAATACATCGTAAAAGTGCACCAAACGTCTTACCTCTCATGTTGACCGCTTTCGTGGCTCTCCAAAGTTTAAATGCGTGAGGAGAAATAATGTTCGGACTAAGTAGCTAACGTCAGACAGCTGCCCGAATTAAAGTTTTCAGCTCCGACTGTGAGCATTGTTAGGAAAATAAAACTCCTCAGAAGTAAATTCGCGTTTCTACACTTCTTGCGCTGTGTGTGCAAAAAAAATTAAAGTCGCTTTCGAAGTGTCTGTTATGGCGCGGTGAGAATCGTCGTCCTCCTCCCTCTGCTCTCACTCTACCCTGCTAACCTACTTTCAGACGCGTGGACTCTCACATGATTTCGTGCCCGCGCACTGCTCACGGGGACGCGCGCCTTTTTTAAGGAGGGACTAGAACTCAGGAGGATTCGCGGAATTTTCGGCGCATTTTATCGAATAAACACAGTGAGATTAATTTAATTAAGGTAAATAAGATGAACTGCACATTTGATCTCCTAACTAAAAAATATTATGTGGTAGCAAAGCGAGTCCACAGCAGCAGGAATCAGAAATAGTGTGGACCTCAATATATCATTATGTAATGCATGACATATAAATAATGATGCAATAATTTAATGGCTGAAGATGGCATTGCAGTTTATTTTCCTTTTTTTTGCTGACTTTTCATGTTTTCAGTACTGGGTTTTGAGGAAATGAATAATTGTGAGGATCAGATTTATTAGTGTAAATCCATGCATAAATCTTCAGTGCATTGTCCAAATGCATATTATTAACTTAAAGGTTAATAATTTGTTTCAAACCTGTTGAATTTCTTTCTTCTGTTCAACACAAAAGAAGTTATTTTGAAAAATGTTGGATACCTGTAACCACTGACTTACTTGCTCCCAGGGCCATTTATATCAAAGTTGATATTTAGCTGCACCATATTGCTGTTTCGTAACATCTAGTTTTTATGAGGTGGGTTGTTAGCCCAACGCTCAACTCCCAACCAGGAGGACCAGGACATACACACATACACTACGGACAATTTAGCTTACCCAATTCACCTAACGCATGTCTTTGGACTGTGGAGGAAACCGGAGCACCCGGAGGAAACCCACGCAAACACGGGGAGAACATGCAAACTCCACACAGAAATGCCAACTGACCCAGCCGAGGCTCGAACCAGCGACTTTCTTGCTGTGAGGCGACAGTGCTACCCACTTCGCCACCGTGTCGCCCCAACCTTTGACTTACACACTGTAAAAAAATATTGCTGCCTTATATCAATCAAACTGACTAAATATATTAAGTTAAACTTTGTATAATTTAATTAAAACCTTATTAACCTATTGAAATAAGTTAAAGCAACATAGAATTTTTTTTTCTTCTGACTTTTGTCATTCATTTTTTTAGTGCATTAGATTTTTCTATGGAAGTCAAATGTTACCAGTTTCTAACATTCTTCAAAATATCTTCTTTTGTGTTCAACAAAGAAACTCATAAAGGTTTGGAACCACTTGAATGCAATGGCTCAATATATTTCTCAGCCTTAAGATTCTTAAATAATCTTAAAATGAATCATATGAAAATTCCCCATGAACATGTTAAATTTTCTATAGCTTTGCAGCAATATTCTAGTAGGGAACATCCAAATACCTTCTGAGACTGACATTTAGATAAATGCTCTTTGTTGTGCTCACTTCCTCTTAATAACAAAACAAACACACAAGAAAAATGACAGCAGTGAGAAAACAGCAGTTCAGAAAGCATCTGGTCATAATGATATATGGATATGCTTCAACAAGATCTGCAGTTTACCGGCATCATCCCAGCAGACACACAACATCATAAGACGTTAATATTAGGTTAGATTTAGGTCGCCAGTGTCTAAAGACAGTGTTATTTTGACGTCCAATAATGACGTGAAATGACATCGATATTTTGTTGATTTTAGGTTGTGCTGGAAAGTGAGCAAAATCCAACGTCGAGCCAACATCCTAAACCAATGCATATATGTCAAATACTGACATTTATTTATCAGGTATGGCAACCAAAATTCATCTGATAGACATCATATTGGTAACGTCTACACAACTTAAAGCTGTAACATCATTAGACGTTGATATTTTGTTGTTTTTAGGTTGCGGAAAGTAACCAAAATGTAACATCTGTCAGACATTGGACACTGACGTCGGCCTGACGTTGGGTTCTGACATCAACCCGACTTTCATTTCCAAACAAAATGCAACATCCCACGACATTGGGGTACAACGTCAATCTGACATCATGTCTGTGCCTGCTGGGATGTTGACAGATGAGCTCATAAAAATGTCCTCATTAAAATCAGTCGTACTACTTCGGAAGTCTTGGATTTGACGGTTTTTGAAGTTTTGTTTCAAGATGTTCACAGATTGGCAATAAAAAGCAAGGAACTTAAAGTATGCATTTACATTTTCTTAACCCTTTAAGAAGTAATCATCATTGAAATACTCATTGGAAAAACCCTGAGTATTACTGGGAATTATTACAAGACTTTTATATTGTAAAAATTATATTGTAATCAATGTCAACAAAGTTATCGTATGGTTCCTCACACATTAAAGGGTTAAAAAAATTATATTGACCAACAAAAAATGAAGTTGGTAAAACATTTTTCTATTCTTTATTTTGAAGTCATGGGTGTACAACTCGCTGCAAACATTAGAAATGGCACATTTAAATGCTGAATGCATTCATAACTATAATCAATACCAACAATTCTTTTTATGCAAACTAAATGCACACTCAAGATGTATTCTGCAAAACAGCACTTTCATTAATAATCAGACAGAAAATAAATCCCTCAGTCATGAGGTATGAAAAAAGAGTTGGCCTTAGTTATGACAGATGGTTATGTAATCCTTGCAGGCCTGCTGGAGGCTTCAACAGACTAATTATTAATTATTAATTTTTTTGTGGGGGGTGTGCATCAACCCTTGAGGGACTCTACATTTAGTTTGGCTTCTTAAAGAACATTTTTATATCTTATAATGTCGCAAAGGTCAACATTTTAGACAACCACACACACAATCGATTTGTGTGGGGACAACTTGAAGGAATTGTGTGGAACCACTGCATTTTTTATAGTGTAGCACCAAAAGTTAGTTTAATTTTAAAAAAGTAATATTGTAAAGCATTATTTTATTCAATAGTTTTTAAAAAAAACCCATGATTTTAATGCTCAAAAGACATTATAGCTTATAAATATCATATACTGAAAACACTTGTTTCTGACTCAAACCCAAAACCATACAAACACACGTGCTACTTTATAAATTTGATTTAAACATTTTTCATGTTTTTTTAAGGCATTGAAAGTCGAAATTAAAAATATTTTATCAATTTTTTTCTGCTTTTATGATACCTTTCGTTGGAATTATTGCTACCTTGCTAAATAAATTTATATATATGTATAAAAAACTATTTCAAGCCCCAAATTTTCCAAAGAAACAACAGAGATCAATCTATACCAGCGGTTCTCAAACTCGGTCCTGGAGGGCCGGTGTCCTGCAAAGTTTAATTCCAACCCCAATCAGACACACCTGGGCTAGCTAATCAAGCTCTAGAAACTTTCTGGAAACATCCGTGCAGCTGTGTTGAGGCAAGTTGGAGCTAAACTCTGCAGGACACCCCTGATCTATACAGTGGTTCCACACAATACCTTCATGTGGTCCCAACACAAATTGATTACATTAACTTAATTGTTTATACAAATTTAAGTGGATTGAACACATTTTTCTTTGCAAGAATTGTGTTGCTTCAGCTCATTTTAAATAAGCAGTTTGAACAAGCAGCAAAAATCTATATTTTTTTGTGATAGTGAGACGAAAAAAAAAACCGAGTATATAAAATACACTCTAAATAAATAAAATACACAAGTGCCTCAATGTATGCATGATTTGAGCACCATTCAAAATTGTAAATGGCAGTGATGACGAGCAGAGCAGCGGCTGTGTGTGGAAAAGCTTGGTGATGCAATTCTCTGGCAGGGGCTCTTATGAAACACACAGAGCAGATTACATTAAGTAGGTTAGTGGAACAAGCAGAGAGCACACAGAGTGCTGCGCTCAAAGCAGCTCCCTGTTTGGCCATCCCCCCCATCCATCGCTCTATCCGCTCTTCCTGACCGCTTCATCCGTACATTCTCGCGTCCATCCTGAAAGGCTTTGCTCTTCTTGTCCTTTTCTGGTTCAATCTGTTTATTTCCATTTTATTCTCCAGACTAGCTTGCTGCGCCCCCTGCTACTATCTGTCTTTCATCTCCCTGCTCATCTGTCTGTCTCGCTCATGCAATAAACATCAAGCCAGTCCTCCCATAAACATAACAGAATGCAGTTTTGCGTGTGATTGAACATACATTTTAAGGAGTTCTTTTGTTACATATACAGTGCAAAAAAACCAAATACAAATAATTTTACGCTAATTAAACTAATCTACTGTAAAATTTGCAGTATTACTGGCAATTTTGTATTAGTGTAAAATTTTGCAAGCACACTGTAAATTAACAATTACAACTGTGCTGTAAAACTACAGCACAGTTGTAATTGTTAATTTAAAGTGCGCTTGTA
>CAIGQV010018314.1:28780-46238 GCA_903798115.1 Danio jaintianensis | reverse complement strand
CAATCTCTGAAGAAAGCATTCAGAACACCATAGCAACAACCTAGCAAACTCTCATCAGAATACCTTATCAACCATTTACAGTATAGAAACCATTCAGAGCAAAACTCACTTGTCACTTTATTAGAAACAACTGTTCAACTGCTCGTTAGCGCAAACGTCTAATCATCCGGTCACATAAAAGCAGCTCAATGCATTTTAGCATGTAATTAAGATAAGACCATCTGCTGTTCAAAGTGAGTGACTTTAAATATGGCACGGCTGTTGCTGACAGAAGGATTGATCTGAGAGTTTTAGAAACTGCTGATCTACTGGGATTTTAACAGAGATATAGAGAATAGCTTGAAAAAAGTAGAGACATAATGGCCTGAACTGAATGGCAGTTCTTGGGGGGTGAAAATGCACAAAGAATGGTCAGAGATGATGAAAAGGCAACAGTACTTCAAATGACCACTTGTTAAAACTGAAGTCTGCAAAAGAGCATCACTGAACACAAAATGTTGAACTTTGAGTCAGATGAGATTCTTGACAAAATAAGAGCCCCTTGGTACCAACTGAGTATCGTTGATATGCCACAGTCTACCTGAGTATTGTTGCTGACCATATTTATCCCTTTAATACACACTGTACAAAATGCTGGGTTCCACGCAATCAATTTGTGTTAGACAACATGAAGGAATTAAGTTAACTTTACAAGTTAGTTTTTACAAATTTAAGTGGATTGAACATAAAACTATTAAGTTGTCCCCCCCAAAAAAACTCAAGAATTGTGTTGTTTCGGCTCATTTTACATAAGGAGTGCAACAGTGAATCCTTGTTATGTAAATCTAATTCAGGCTAAAAAAAACTGTCAAGGAAGGTGCAAACATTTTAACTTTAAAACACTACGAATTAGGGCTGGGCCGATAAACAATATTATATCGAATCGTGATAAATTTGTCAATAACAATGATACGCTCTGGACGTTTTTACTCTATATTGATCTAAGAGCCAATCACACAGCAGAAATGTGCAACAATGGGAATCTAAAAGTGTGTTGATATCAGAGATGTACCGAATTTTTAGCCACAGAAAATTTATCGGCTGAAATATTGTGGCAGACCTGCCAGTGTGGCTTTAGCGTCGCCATGGAAATGACTCTCTCACCGTAATCACCGTCCCTCACGTGCTGATCAGGAACAGCTGCTGCATATTGGAAGAGGGGTATTTAACACACGCCGTCGAGGGAGACGGGAGAGCATGAACATGAGGAAAGCAGGAACAGCGCGGACTTCACCCTCTTCCACTGGGCATCCTGACTGGCACTTCACTTCACCCGATCACCGGACCCCTTTGGACACAGAACTCACCGCCCTGCACATCCCAGCGCACTTTCCCTTGCTCCACTCCTGTAAATAAACACCCCTACGGGGATTTGCACTGCCTCTCTGTGTCTGTGTGATCTCTCACCTGCGACAATATGTTATGCCATTTAATGGACCCTCTAATTTTTGTGGCTTCAGTCATTGTTGGGGTACTCTTTTAAATCTGGAAGAATTAACAACTTATATATATCATTATCGTTCAATATGGAAAATGATTATCAAGATTTTTGCCATATCGCCCAGCCCTACTACGAATGACTAAAAACCTCGGTAGATTCTGGTTTGGTTTTACTATAGACATGTGAACACAAATTGCACTCTCAAACATAATTTTTTTTATTTGCATGTTTAACTTTCATAACTTTGTTTGATTATGCACAGATTGCAATAGGTTAGCAATAAGGATAGTAAGGACCCATCTGATTGGTCAAATTTGGACAACATCTGCATGCAACACACAAATGCTTGCCTTGGCACATAAAATATATTCAAGTTATTGCAGCTCTCTGCAATATGGATATCGCACATACACTGTAAACCCCGCTGTTGTCATTACTAAAGATATTAAGTTAATATAACTTGACATTACTTAAAATACCAAGTTTTGGCATCAAAACTTAAACAGGTTTGTTTAACTTACTCGTTAGGCAGCAAAAAACTTTTAATTAATATTTTAAGTTCTCTGAACTCAACATTTTAATTTCTTTGAACGATTCACCATGTCTCTGTTTAAAATGATTGGTTGCGCTTGAAATTCTGCCTTGACAACTGCGCTGATTGGTCGATATATGTTATATGACACAAGGTGGTCATTTTGCTTGTGATGCTGAATTTTGCTGAAGCGCAGCAGGTAAGAGGCACTACCTGAACCCATCTGACGAAAGAGAAAAGTTAGATTAGTAAGTAGATATTTAAACGCTTATATACATTTTTCTTAATTGATATACACGCAGGGGCGACACGATGGTGCAGTGGGTAGCGCTGTCGCCTCACAGCAAGAAGGTCGCTGGTTTGAGTCCCAGCTGGGTCAGTTGGCATTTCTGTGTGGAGTTTGCATGTTCTCCCCGTGTTCGCGTGGGTTTCCTCCGGGTGCTCCGGTTTCCCCCACAAGTCCAAAGACATGCTCTATACGTGAATTGGGTAAGTTAAATTGTCCGTAGTGTATGTGTGTATGTCCTGGTCTTCCAGGTTGGGGGTTGAGTATTGGACTAACGACCCACCTCGTAAAAATTAGAAACACCAATATGGTGCGGCTAAATATCAACTTCGATATAAATGGCCCTGGGAGTAAGTAAGTAAAGATTATAAAAGCTGAAAAATTTGGAAGTTTAGTCTATTAGCCATTTTAAGTTATCTGTAATTAAACATTCACGTTAACTGTAATTAATGAGAGACCTCATTTGGTCAACTCAATTAATTGAGTTGTCGATTTCCCATTACTCAAACGAACGTTCCGCAAATCATTTGAGTAGTCTCAACTTATTAGGGTTTACAGTGTAATATTATTGCAATATCATTTTTTGATATATTGTGCAGCACTAATATAAATGTACCAACATATTATCAGTAAAAAAAAACCCAGAAACTGCTTTCATGCTGAACAAAAGTGAACAAGCAGTTCTGAGAATTTCATGTCTGATCTGAGAAATGTGCAATAGACAGTTGAAGTCAAAATGATTCGCCCTCCTGTAAATTCTTTTTTCTTTTTCAAATATTTCCCAAATGATGTTTAACAGAGCAAGGAAATGTTCACAGTATTTCCTATAATATTTTTTCTTCTGGAGAAAGTCTGATTTGTTTTATTTCGGCTAGAATAAAAGCAGTTTTTAATAAAAAAATAAATAAATTTAAGGTCAATATTATTAGCCCCTTAAGCAATATTTTTTTTCCCGATTGTCTACAGAACAAACTATCATTATACAATGACTTGCCTAATTACCCCAACTTGCCTAATTACCCTAGTTAAGCCTTTAAATGTCACTTTAAGCTGAACACTAGTGTCTAGTAAAATATTATGTACTGTCATCATGGCAAAGATAAAGTAAATCAGTTATTAGAAATGAGTTATTAAAACTATTATGTTTACAAATGTGTTGAAAAAAAATCTTCTTTCCGTTAAACAGAAATTGGGGGAAAAATTATTTTTTTGGGGGAGGCTAATAATTCTGACTTGTGTATGTGTTTACATTATTACTAAAACCAAATGAAAAAAACACACACACACACACACATCGCGCAACAGAGCTGTTGATGAACAGAGCGAATAGAGCAATCATGAAATCAATGTATGAACCAATGAAGTGACTGATGGGTAAATCCTTACTCTCGCTCTCCCACTAACCAAGATGGAGGTTTCAGCGTTCACAGGGATTACCGCTGATCCTGTCTTCGCATGGCGCCATAATCCCGCTCCCTCCATCTCCCCCTTTAATCCCTTGCTTTTCTACTATTTCAAAAGCTCTCTAATCTCCGCTGGCTTGAGCCTGGTTATCTGATGTGACTCCAGGCAACACGCTAGCGGGTCAGTGTGTCAGTGAAAACACACTCCTCACCTTGTGTTCTCTCCGTCTTCCTTTCTCTCTCTCCCCCCGTTCTCTCTTGTCCTGGCTCTGCTTTTCTTTATTCCTGTCGTCTTCAAGTCTCCCTCTTTGTCTGTTGGGACACATCCAATGTACTTTAGTTATCGCTTTTGAAATCTATTCTTAAATTCAAAGGTATTTCTTAAATGTTTAAAAAAAGTAACACTCTCAGGGGTTCCAGTTATTTGCGTTTACTGTTCATACACTGTAACAAAATATCTGTAAATTAGCAGTATTTTGTGATTCAGGTTTTTTCCCCCCACATTTATTTATGCTTTTAATTGCATTATGGGACCTTGATTTTTCTTCCAACAACTTTTAATCTAGAAAGTTTCAAAAAAGTGACTTTTATTAATATTTTTAATAGTTTAAGGTGATCTATTGTCTGGGTTTGGTGTTGTATATATGGTTCAAAAATAATTATAGTACTTAATAATAGAACATTTTCTGTTATTTTACAAACTTATTTCTCTATATATTATATATTTTTATACATTATATTATTGCAAACTACTAAAATGTCAATAAAAGTCACTTTGTTAAACTGTAGAGTTGAATTTTCAACATCAAAAGTGGAGAGAGCAGAGATTAACATACCATAATGCAATTCAGAACCGTAAATAAACGGAAAACACTTAATTAATAGAAAAAAAACTGTTAATTAACAGATATTTTTTTACAGTGTACGATTATGTAAAATGTTATAAATCTTCCCTGAGGAGGTACGTTTTCAAAAGTTACCCTTTTTGTACCTTGTTTACCTTCAAGCTATACATGTCAGGGTTGTGGTTGGGGAAAGGAGCAAGGACTCAAATGCAATACAAAATAAGTATTTATTAATTATAAAAATAAAACAAAAAGACAACAAAAACAACCCCGAGGGGAGAAAACATTAACCAAAACAAGACTTGGCTGGGCTGGCAGTGAAGAGCTGGACTGGGCAGGACAAGATACTGTACTAACGACGACGAACTGGCCCAGGACAGCAGACATGAGGAGATTATAAAAGAGATATAATTGGCAAACAAACAGGTGAACATAATAAACTAATAATGGGTTAACAAGGAGGGTGGGACTAGACAATAGACAGAAGAGCACATGACACAAAGAAACAACACAAGCCATGTGCTCACGTAAAATGGGACTAAAACATGCAGCCAATAAGAGAACTCATTAACCACGTGTTCACATGAACCACAATAGCACGTGACCAAATGTTAACACAGGCTATGTGCAACAAACAACGGCAACACAGACAGAACGCAAGACACGAGTACACAATAAATAAAACACTTACAGTGCACTCACATGCGGCATGCATGTTTCCAATCCCAGCGCCCACCGAAACCGAAACCAACTAGACTGGAGCTCTGTGACTGAAAACACCATGCCGCGAACAAAACACACACCAGGACGAGAGTGCGCATCCCGAGCATGCCCAGACCCGAGCGTCCACGTCAAGCGGGAGCGCCCACGGTCCAGGCGCTCATACAAAAGACGAAGACAGAAAAGAACAGAATAAGAGCGCTCGAGAAAACTCGAGCCGAGCACAACATACTAGACAAGACAGGACTAGTGTCCGGACTCTGCCACCAAAACAAGAATTAACAAGACCAAAGTGGCAGAATCCTGACAATATAAGCACCTGACTGTGCAATATGACAATATATAATATATGGAAAAAATAAAAGTCTATCATTTCATATTATGATCGTTTTATCTTCTGACATCAAAAAATATGTTTTCCAGGTAATACCCTTTCATATTTTTTATGAGTGGAATACTAAATGCTGTTACAGTAATGCATACAAAAAATCATGACCAGCATCATAAGAAAGTTGAAATCTTGTGAAAGTTCACATTTTGCTTTTTTCCCCACAATATTTTGTGTGTGTGTGTGTGTGTGTGTTGGACCTACAGTCATTAGCTTTTAAAAAGTGTTTTATATTTTATTAATACTTATTTCATATTTCTACATTTTTAATCAAACATTTGCACTGAAGTTAATAAAGTGAGAATATGTTTAAATAGGCGCCTCACAGCAAGAAGGTCGCTGGTTCGAGTCCCGGCTGGGCCAGCTGGCATTTCTGTGTGGAGATAGTATGTTCTCCCATGTTGGTGTGGGTTTCCCCCGGGTGCTCCGGTTTCCCCCACAGTCCAAAGACATGCAGTATAAGTGAATTGGGTAAACAAAATTGGCTATAGTGTTTGAGTGTGTGTGTGTGTGTGTGTGTGAATGTGAGAGTGTATGGGTGTTACCCAGTACTGGGTTGGGGCTGAAAGGGCATCCGCTGCGTAAACATTTGCTGGAATAGTTGGCGGTTCATTCTGCTGTGCCCCTGATAAATAAAGGACTAAGCCCAAGGAAAATGAATGAATGAAAAAAATACGTTTAAATATATGTGTTCAATATGAATAAACTATTAATTGATTAAATTTACAGAAATATATCGTGATAAATATCGTTATCAGGATATGGGATGATTTATATCACGATATGATATTTTTGTCATATCACCCAGGCCTTTAAGCACCTATTCATGTACATATTAGTACCTAAAGGGTGCATAAATAACTTTTGAACATTGTACATTGTAACACTGTAGCTTTGTAAGTATTTCCAAAAGGGATGTGGCTTAGCCAGCTTACTCTGATATTTTCAGCTGTGGTCATGTGAGTTTAAGTCCATTGTTTTCCAAATCCCATAGTTATTTTTTGAATGATCAAGCCTTCAAATTTTGAGTGTAAAAAAAACATGAGAGCAGAAAGACTTATTGATTTGACCCAAAAGTCTAAAATAGGCTAGCAACCATCCACACATTCAACAACTGCATAACAAAGAATCATTTTAAATCTACGGCGTTTTGTAAAATACACAGTATTTACATGTACAATATGAACTGTATTTTATTGCAGGACAGTTATGCAGTATGTTGTAACTGCAATTTTACAGTAGATACAACACTGTAAATACATATAGAGCAAGATAAATGGTGTAATGCTGTAAATGTAAATACGGTATTTTTGCTGTAATTAATTTACCGTAAGTTACTGGCAAACTGCTGCCAGTAAGTTACTGTAGACTCTACAAGAAATTGTTAACAGTGTATTCAATGCAATACACTGTTAACCACCCAAAAAAACTCTAGATTTTAATTCATAATTATAATATGGCATCATTTGTAATAAATTAATATGCTTACTCTTTTAGCTATCTGTCATATAAAAGTAGCAACAAAAAAAAGGTTAGAAAATAATTAGATAAACTCTTTTTTAGATTATTGTACAGCACATTGTTCAAGTCAATGTTTTTATCCATGCTTTATACTATAGTGTTGTTAAAAATATCGATATATCACTAAATATCAATACTGAAATATTTAAAAAGATACAATCATGCTTTTGGTTAGTATCGATGCTGCCTTTGCTATCTCACACTCTCTCTTTTGACCAGCAATAATGTTAATTTCTATATATTATATTTGTTATATTTATAAAATTATATATTTTTATGGGGCGACACAGTGGCGCAGTGGGTAGCACTGTCGCCTCACAGCAAAAAGGTCGCTGGTTCGAGCTGGGTTAGTTGGCATTTCTGTGTGGAGTTTGCATGTTCTCCCCATGTTAGCGTGGGTTTCCTCCAGGTGCTCCGGTTTTCCCCACAGTCCAAAGACATGAGCTATAGGTGAATTGGGTAACTAAATTGTCTGTAGTGTATGTGTGTATGTACTGGTCCACCAGGTTGGAGGTTGAGCGTTGGGCTAACAACCCACCTCATAAAAACTAGATGTTACAAAACACCAATATGGATGCGGCTAAATATCAACTTCGATATAAATGGCCCTGGGAGTAAGTAAGTTTATATTTTTATATTTATATATTATAATATTAATCTTAAGATTTTAACACTTTTGTTGTAATCAGAAAATAAGATGAGATTACACTAATTGAGATTACTCAAATTTATTGTCTTTTGGACTTAAGGACTGCTGAGATACCTGATATAAGCATTATGTGGTATTTGTTTTTCACTTTTTACTTCATTTGCATACTTTTAATGTTGCAGAATTTGTTCCCCATGGTATCGAATATCGAAATTTTTCAAAGTATCGTATCGAAGTTGGAAATTCCAATATCGTGAGAACACTACTTCATACATAAAATGAAACTGAGAATAACAACACTGATCCGCATATGAGTAATAGCCAGCCATACAGCTTTCACACACCACTGGGTGAAGGCTCTTTAAACACAACCACACCTACTGAATCAGACGTCACACTTGTTAAATATCAGATATTATATCATTGTTATTTCAGGCATGCACTAACATGCTTTAGCAGCTACGAATGTAACAGCAGCAAAACTGACCAAAGAATGAGCTGTACTTTAGAGTGAGAAAATGAGAAAATATAAGTACATTAATTATCTATCTGTATACCTTTCAAAGGGAATAAATGCAAAAAAACCGCTAAATATACAGTTAAAGTCTGAATTATTAGCCCCCCGTATATATATTTTCCCCAATTTCTGTTTAACAGAAAGATTTTTTTCAACATTTCTAAGCATATTAGTTTTAATAACTCATTTCTAATAACTGATTTCTTTTATCTTTGATGACAGTACATAATATTTTACTAGATATTTTTCAAGACACTAGTATTCAGCTTAAAGTGACATTTAAAGGCTTAACTAGGATAATTAGGCAAGTTGGGGCAATTAGACAAGTCATTGTATAAGTCATTGTGGTTTGTTCTGTAGACAATCGAAAACAAATATTGCTTAAGGGGGCTAATAATATTGACCTTAAAATGGTTTTAAAACAATTAAAAACTGTTTTTATTCTAGCCAAAATAAAACAAATAAGACTTTCTCCAGAGGAAAAATATTATAGGAAATACTGTGAAAAATTCCTTGTTCTGTTAAACAAAAAATATTTTAAAAAGAAAATAAAAATTCACAGAAGGGCTAATAATATTGACTTCAGCTGTATATGAACCTGCCAGTTTTAAATCAAAGAATGTCCCATCCTTTCCCCTTATGAACGCAGGAGGGAACCACCAGTAAGTAAACATCAAAACACTAAATTTCCAAAGTGCTATGAGGGTTATAAAACACATTTCTATCAGCACCTGACTATTGTAATCTTCAACAAATCTTGGTTTAATACACATAAGCAAACAAGAGTCACTTCAAAACCAGAGTGCATTGTTGTAGGACTTCTATATAGTATGGCTGGCGTGTGTGGCTTGGGTCAACAGAGGCTTTTGACTACATTTGCATCAATTCCACTTTTACTTTTCAAGGAGAATACACTCAAAAAATGATGTTTGCTGTTTGTTCAAACTACTTATTTAAAATTAAACAACACAATTCTTGAGTTTTTTGGAGACAACTTAATTGTTTTATGTCCAATCCACTTAAATTTGTAAAAAATAATAAGTTAACTTAATTCCTTCATGTTGTCCCAACACAAATCAACTGCTTGGAACCCAGCTTTCTTTTACAGTGTAATATGCTTCAAAAGTGCTAAACGCATCTGTCACGATCACCAGTGATTTAACCCTCATAGATCGCTGGAGAACATTCACTTTCACTCGGACTACAATTCTGCCACCAAATGAACTACAACTCCCTTCAGGCACTACACACACACACCTGTTCTGGTTCCTTATTGATCACACACACACACACAGCTGGGAGCTGCTCAAGACTGATTACACACTGTGACACTCTCATGGCTTGTTTGGTTTCCCTGCAACATTACAAAGCGTTCTTCTAGTCTAGTCTTTCCGTGTCTGACCCTTGCCTTGTTCTCTCGTTTACGTTGTCTGCCGCCTGTATCGACCATTTGCCAGTGACCTGACTACGCTTCTGGATTTGCCTGTATGTACCCGTTTACCCCTGTGTTTGACCATTGCCTGTACGACTAGTCTCTGTTAATAAAACCTGCATTTCCACTTCGTAACAGCATCAAAGACAGATTTTTCTTTTTCCTCATGACCAAACAATAGGACATAAATAAGACATTTCTGTCTTTCACCAAGTGACTATTGCATTTAACAGATCATGGTGTAATACATTTAGACAAAAAAAAAGGGATTTTTGCTTGGTTGTTTCAACATAAACTTAAAACAAACCCAACCGCTTGCTAAAAAAAGTGTAACTTGAAATCATTTTTAAAAATGTAATGCAATGTTTGAGTACACTAAAAAAGGATTCATTGGATTTACTACATTCTTTTAAGGTAAGTGGTTGCAAACAATTTATATGGGCTGAATTTAAACAAACAAATTAAATTTAAATGTTCAACTTGATTTGGTTGTTTAAATTCAGCACATGTAAATTGTTTGCAACCACATACCAAAATAAAAATTTAGTAAATCAAATTTATAATTTGGGCTGCACGGTGGTGCAGTGGGTAGCACGTTCGCCTTACAGCAAGAAGGTCACTGGTTCGAGCCTCGGCTGGGTCAGTTGCCGTTTCTGTGTGGAGTTTGCATGTTCTCCCCGGGTTTCCTCCACAAGTCCAAAAACATGTGGTATAGGTGAATTGGGTAGGCTAAATTGTCCGTAGTGTATGTGTGTGAATGAGAGTGAATGGGTGTTTCCCAGTGATGAGTTGCAGCTGGAAGGGCATCCGCTGTGTAAAACATATGCTGGATAAGTTGGCGGTTCATTCCGCTGTGGCGACGCCGGATTAATAAAGGGACTAAGCTGAAGAGAAAATGAATGAATGAATTTAATAAAATTTTTTCAGTGTAGATACAACCCAGCATTTTTTTTTTTGAGTGTAGAATGACTGCGTGGCTTTGAATGATGTGTGGCTTTGGTCAACAATGACATCATTATGACAGCATTTGCATCTACAGGATTCAACATCTATTTTACCTGTACCATTCAAAGACAGTAATACGCATCACAAATACTCAATGAAAGGACTTTAAGTAAAGAGTAATGCACATCCAGATCGCAAACTTACCCTGCCTAAACTAAGCTACACTGTAAAAAATCATATATGTTAAAAAAAACACGTTTTTATGTTAATTAATCATTCATTTTCCTTAGTCACTATTTCAGAGGTCGCCACAGCGGAATGAACTGCCTACTATTCTGGCATATGTTTTAAGTAGCGGATGCCCTTCCAGCTGAAACCCAGTACTGGGAAACACCCATACACTCTCACATTCACACACGCACTCATACACTACGGCCAATTGTGTTTACCCAATTCACCTATAGCGCATGTCTTTGGACTGTGGGGGAAACCGGAGCACCCAAAGGAAACCCACGCCAACACGGGAAGAACATGCAAACTCCACACAGAAATGCCAACTGACCCAGCCAGGACTCGAACCAGCGACCTTCTTACTGTGAGGGGACAGTGCTAACCACTGAGCCACAGTGCCACCTATGTTATTTTTATCTTATCTAATCTAAATGAATCATGTTTCTAACCTAATTTTATAAGTTATAATAGTCAGTTTAAATGATTCATGAGGTTAATTTAATTCAACTTCTAGAAGAGTCAAAAAAGGCTGAGTGACAGATTAGCATATACATGGATATATTTATAATGCTCAAGATGATTCATAGTGCCCAGATGAGCCTGTGTTGTAAGTTTAATTGGTTGTCATCAGGGATTATTACGTGGCTCTCTGGAATGCTTGATTCTGATTGGTCAATCATGAAAAGAAAAAGTAAACAAAAGAGAAAAACAAGCACAAATACAGTTGAAGTCAGAGTTATTAGCCCCCCTGTATATTTGTTCCCCCAATTTCTATTTAACGGAAAGAAGATTTTTTTTCAACACATAGTGACGTAACACGTTACCAACCAGGTGGACAAAGTAGGTTTGAGTGATGCGTCTCTGATTATATGGCTGGCAATATTCAATAGATCTTGGTATATATAATACATTTAGATAACTTTGAAATGCAGTGTTGACTTCTTTATGGTCTAAAACATGACCATTTTAAATGAAATACGGATGAACCTCAACTAATAGATTAAAAAAGCTTGGTTTGCAGATAGACTGAAATGCTATAGATTTTCTATTGTATGTTGATTTATTTATTTATTTAATTTCTTTTAATGTCTCATTTGGATTCATTGTCCATGCACACCTTGCTTTAATTTTTGTCCCAGCCAGTTCTGTATTATTACGACTGTATTATTGTACGATTGTAAAAAAACATGTTATTCATATATAATATTGAATTTATTTTATTTATGAATTTATACATTTATTTTATTTTTTTATAAATACATTTTTAATCTGTGTTAGATGAGTGGGGTGGGAGGTAGGTGAGGTGCTTTCCAGGCTATAACAGCACATTCAGCATGGAACCCTTGATGGAGCTGCCAAATATCAGCTGATTTCAGGACCGTGTATCTCGGTTAGCTCCAAATTTCTGTTTTTAAGTGCAAAAAGTAAATTATTGTAGTGTTTTTTTCCTTATTACAAGTTGTGTTTCTCTTTTCATGTGTCACAGTAATGACCAATCTACAGGTTTAGTGCATAAAAATAGTTACTGAGTTTTTCAGTTTAAAAGTAAATCAGGTTTAAATGGCAAGAGTTCCTGTGGGGACGAAAGTAAAACTGTTATTTATGTCCCATTGCTAATATTCATACCTTATTTTTCACTTCCACATTAGAGTTTTCAGTATTTAGATTCAGATGTTTTGAAAAATTAATGCATATTGCCAATAATAATAAAAATATTCAAAAAAAATTGAAAATCTTGCAAAATATTTTGCATTGTTGGGTTGCTTTTACACATTTGATGGAACTTAAATTTAAAATGAAAATGCTGTTTAATATTTTTTTAGCAAAAATAAAGGACAAAATATGTTTGCAGTTAACATTAACAAGGTCATAGTCAGATATATTTAAAATAGACAAGATTAAGCCAGTAAATCTAGCAAATATTGTTGTGTTACATTTGACCCCCTCGTGTGTTACTTTCATCTCTGCTGATGGGCTCAAAAGTAACAATGTGCAACTTTTGTTTAAAGTGAAGTTAAATTGGACGTGTTTTACATTGATACAAAAATCACACCCGATTTTGATAAACCACTCTTGTGAGTTAGTTCATTCATTCATTCATTTTGTTTTCGGCTTAGTCCCTTTATTAATCAGGGGTCGCCACTGCGGAATGAATCGCCAACTTATCCAGCATATGTTTTTACGCAGCTGATGCCCTTCCAGCTGCAACCCATCACTGGGAAACACCCATTCACTCTCATTCACACACATACACTACGGACAATTTAGCTTACCCAATTCACCTATAGCGCATGTCTTTGGACTTGTAGGGGAAACCGGAGCACCCGGAGGAAACCCACAAGAACACGGGGAGAACAAACTCCACACAGGGGAGAACATGCAAACTCCACACAGAAATGCCAACTGACCCAGCCAAGGCTCGAACCAGTGACCTTCTTGCTGTGAGGCAACAGCGCTACGCACTGCACCACCCTGTGAGTTAGTTACCACAACAAAAACATATTTCTGCTAAAAACATTATCTTTTAAAATTTGGTTTTTATGAAAAATGCTACTTTCATCACCGCTCTCCCCTAGGGTTTTAAGTTTCTTTTTGTAATAAGTTAAATTTACAGGTGATAGAGTACTTCCAAGTGAACTTGATATATGGTCCATCATTTTGTTGTAAGGATTTAGGCGGTACTGTATGTATGTATTTATATATGTTTTTCAATGAAAATGAAAATAAAGAGTAAAAAAAATGCTTGTGTTTCTCCATATTTGACCCAAATGTGGATTTAAACAACACAGCATTTCTATAGAATGTTGTATGACTGGCATGTATGGCTTTGGTCAACAAAGGCTATTGACAACATCTCAGTTTGTTCTACCTGTGCCTTTCAAAAGAGAATAATACGCTTCAAAAATGCTCAATCACTGGACGATAAATGTCAGCGCAGACTTGGCAGTCACACCCATATGGAGTAAACGAATGAGAACAAGCAAAATGACACACGTTTTGACCCACTTGGCGAATAACCCAACACGTCACCGACCGACAAGGTAAATAAAAGCAGACATGAGTGATGTGTCTCTCATTTGTAAGGCAAATTTCTCTGAAATGTTCGTTCTGCGAGAGGAAGCAGATGCTCGCGGAGCCATTGAGAAGGCAGCGAAAGGGCAGGACAGTGTTGCCGTGGAAACGAATGAGCAAGCAAGCCTGTTTACTGGTGTTGAGTCAAGCAGCATGCAGTGCCATGTGAGTCTGACCCATATATCGGCAGGGATAGGCTGATCAGCAGAAACACCCACAATGCTTCTTCACGCTGTAGCACACATGCCGCTTGTATTCTTCCATTTTTTGAACATCTCAGACAGATAATAGATTTTACTAACACCTAAACCCAAACCCCACTGAGAGCAAATCACAACCGTGTGTTAAAGGGGCTGTATTGTATGTACAGTTGAAGTCAAAATTATTAGCCCTCCTGTGATTTTTTTGTCCCTTTTCAAGTATTTCCCAAATGATGTTTAACAAAACAGGGAATTTTGTCACAGTATTTCCTATAATATTTTTTCTTCTGGAGAAAGTCTTATTTGTTTTATTTCGGCTAGAATAAAAGCAGTTTTACATTTTTTAAAAACAATTTTAAGGTCAATATTATTAGCCCCCTTAAGCAATATTTTTGGATTGTGTACAGAACAAACCATCGTTATAAAATGACTTTCCTAATAAAAAAAAATCTGTTAATTTACAGTTTCCTTATTTTGTGATTCACAAGTGTTTTCCATTTATATACGATTGTGAATTGCACAACCCAGGCTCATTCTGATTACGTACCCCTACATACATTTCTGGAGAGAGCCAAATACGTCCCAGGAGGTACGTTTTTTTTGCAGTTTTTGTTTTCGCAAATCCGCAAAATCCTGCGAGTGCCATTCAGGCCTGATCTTCTCGCGTAAATCCACCAGAGGCCGCTGTTAACTGATTGACTGACCGACCGAACGATTACCCCCCCCCCTTCCTAAACCCAACCAATAGTGTTTTAAAAAGCACAGATTGACCAGCGCCCATCTACTTCCCTAAACCCAACCGACAGTGTTTTCAAAAGCAATGACATTCTCACCCTGTTAATTACTTGTTTATTTTATTTTATTGCTTTTGTTTTTGTTCTACCTGCTTTCTGGAACCGTTCTTCGCTGGACTTGAAGCCCATCATCGCGGTCAACTCCTCTCTGTGTCTCAAATCCACTGATGTACGCTGCGAGCCGCTGGAAAAACTGGTAACAGTGGGAATGCCGTCCATACGGAGGTAAGCGGTCAGCTGCTACTGCGAAAAGAAACGGTGTCATAACACCCCGTATCGTTCGTTTTAAAGATGAAATGCAGCCATACGTTCCTCTGGCTACGTGATTCACGATCTCCAGAAATGTATATAGGGCTACATTTTCAGAATAAGCCTATGTTGCAGCATAAACGCATACAAACACACACACACCTTCATGAACTCAGACTTGCACAATCTTTTTTTTTTTTTACCAGGAACAACAGTTAAAATCACTTATTTTCAATTCAAATAATATTTGTATAATTTTACAGTTTTTTTAATTGTGTTTTTTGACAAAATTAATGCGGCCCCGGGCGCAAGAAGGTTGCTGGTTTAAGTCCTGGCTGGGTCAGTTGACATTTCTGTGTGGAGTTTGCATGTTCAACCCTGTGTTGGCGTGGGTTTCCTCTGGGTGCTCCGGTTTCCTCCACAGTCCAAAGACATGCGCTATAGGTGAATTTAATAAACTAAACTTGCCGTAGTGTATGTGTGTGAATGAGTGTGTATGGATGTTTCCCAGTGATGGGTTGCAGCTGGAAGGGCATCCGCTGCGTAAAACATATGCTGGATAAGTTGGCGGTTCATTCTGCTGTGGTGACCCCAGCGTAAATAAAGGGACTAAGCCGAAAAGAAAATGAATGAATGAATGAAATTGGCCATAGTGTATGTGTGTGAATGTGAGAGTGTATGGGTGTTTTCCAGTACTGGGTTGCAGCTGCAAAGGCATCCGCTGTGTAAAACACATGCTGGATAAGTTCGTGGTTCATTTCACTGTGGCAACCCCTGATGTATAAAAGGACTAAGCTGAAGGAAAATGAACGAATGAATAATGCGGCCCTGGTGAGTGCAAAAGACAAAAGCATTACAAAAATCTTGACAGGTTGTCAATTATTATGTGAAACATGCATAAAATGTGTGGGTTTTATTTTCATATATATAAAAAAAAAAAGTGTAATGTTTCATGTGAGTTTGACATGATTTGTACGTGTTTGCATATATGAAGTTCATGTGACACTGATGTGGTTTTTCATTAAGGGAAATGAGGAAAAGTGATGGGGAAAATGAGAAAAATTGTGTTCACACACTAAAGTGCTGATGGAAATAAAGCGAGGTGGGAGGAAAAAAAATTCAATACTTTGTGGGTGAACTTAAAGTTCCTCAGGGGAATGCAAAAGTTTTCTGAGAAAGTGCAGACGTAGTTTCAAGCAAAAAAATATATAATTCTTCCTCCAGTCTCCATCAGCGTGTCTCCTTACAGATAATAAAATGGAAAGAAAGAAAGAGACAAAGCAAGAAAGCAGAGAAAGATAGCAGCTGGATCTAATATCATCCAGATACAATGTAATAAAAGCCTAAGAAACACCACCCATGTACAGATGAACTAGAAAGATGACAAAATCGTGACCTATTTTTTGGACTGTAACCCCCCACTGACCCATTCACACCCCAACAAACACCACTCCAACTTACACCCCATGCTCTTCCTGTTTAACTCAATTAAACATTTAGGTTTGATCACCCTGAGACTATATTCTCTATACTTTTGCTGCACTCTCGCTCACCTTTTGTTCCCTCCTCTCCTTCTTTTTCACACAATACCAACTCATCCTTCACAAAAAATAAAAATCATCATCATCATCTTTCCACTTAGCTGGTCTCCATGGTTACAGCTGTTCTACTTCCTTTTAATACCATCATTCTCGCTTTCAGTTAAACAAGGCGCTCTCGCTTTTCAGTGTTTCCCTCTCTCTCTCTCTCTCTCTCTCTCTCTCTCGCTCGTCTTGAGACTTCTCAAACTTCAGGAGGTCGTTCAGAGGTTACACAGTTTCATTTCATTCTCCTCCTACTATCAGATTGCACAGAATGAGTGAATTCTATAAAAGAGAGAGAGAGAGAGAGAGAGAGAGAGAGGAGTATTGGTGAAAAACAGCGAGCTCTAATGAGTCTAGGCGGTCAGGTCTTATGTAACAGCTCTCTGCGGCATTAGTGCCAGCTTAGCATATTCACACTGAACCTGAGCTGATGTAAGACTCCAAATCAGTATTCACAGCGAGCGGCGCATGCAGCAGAGGCCACACCGCCACAAACAGCATATATGGAAATCTCACAACACTTTCTGACACACTGCGCTTCACACTGGAGAGACAGAGAGAGAGAGAGAGAGAGAGAGAGAGAGAGAGAGAGAGAGAGAGAGAGAGAGAGA
>CAIGQV010018314.1:0-27852 GCA_903798115.1 Danio jaintianensis | reverse complement strand
AGACAGATAAACAAACACAGACAGATAGACAGATAAATATATAAACAGACAGATAGACATATAAACGGTTGGATAGATAGACAGAAAGATAAATATAAAACACAGACATATAGACAGATAAATATATAAACAGACGGATAGATATATAAACGGTTGGATAGACAGAAAGATAAATATGTAGACAGACAGACAGATGGTCAGATAGATAAACAGACAGATAAACAGAAAAGGAAGGCAGATATATAAAAGTACATACAGACAGAAAGAAATACATACAGGCAGATAAACAGTGAGACAGATAGAGAGAAAGACAAATAGTTTAGTAAGTAGATAGATAGACAAACAGATAGATAACCAGACAGACAGAAATATATAAACAGACAGACCTATAAATATATAAATAGAAAGACAGATAAACCGACAGATGAATATATTCAATTAAATTCAATTCATTTTTATTTATATAGCGCTTTTCACAATATAGATTGTGTCAAAGCAGCTTAACATAGTTCTAGTAAAGTCCAGATTTCAGAGTTGAAGTTCAGTGTAGTTTAGTTCAGTGTGGTTTAAATTTCACTGCTTAAAGTTCAAACACTGTAGAGCAAATCCACTGAAGCACAGCTCCACAAGTCCACAAGCGGCTACAATGGCGAGAAAAAAAAAAAACTTCACCAATTGACGAAGTGAAGGGAAAAAAAAACCTAGAGAGAAACTAGGCTCTGTTAGGCACGACCATTCATCTGGCCAAACTTCCTGTTCAGAGCTGCAGTCTAGGCGCTGGAGGCTTAAGAAGCTGGACGTCCATCGTGGAGAAGCTGCAGGTGTGAGTAGGGCACCGGCGGGGAGTCAGGTTGGCCCGCAGGATCAATGTGGGGACTCGTTTGTCACGGTGGTCATTCAGGAATCAGTCTCATGCACTCCATGACGACCACAGCATCAGCTCGGGATACGACCTGGTCCAGGATTATGGATACCTTGGGATCATCTCTTCACAGGTCTTGGATCGCATCAATGACGCTGCATAGTCTCTAGGGACCTCGGAATGAGTATCCCCAGGTGGAAATAGAGAATAAAGAAAATAATTAGAGTAGCTGCTGTTCATAGTGTATTTAAACGAGATGCAAAAATGGAGTATAAAAATGGAAAAAATGGATATAAACAGACCTACAGATAAAAACAGACAGATAGATAGAAAGACTGATAAACCCAGGCAGATTTTCATAAACTACAGTAGCCTGCCTGTTGATCATGAGCAAAAATGAGGAAGGGCATTTATTATTCACAGCTTCACAGGCACAGTGTGAATGCACTGCCAGAGTGCCTTTGAGAAGTCATAATAATGTAAGTGCCAAGTGAACTACAGCAGCTTAAAATACATGTAGACTTCCCTCTGAAACGTTGAGTAGATACCAGCATACCAATGCAAAGCAACACAGAAATAAACTACTTGACACACCCATCTAAAACGGAAACTCTAGAGGAAGACAGGGCTGAAAAAAACCCTCCCTGAACAGAAGTTACTGTAAATGTTTATCTCGCAGCAAGAAAGCTTTGATCTGGGCCAGAGCTGATGTCTTTATATGTGTCTGAAATCCTTCACTATGGAGCTCCAGTGTTTATTAAGATTACAAAACAGATCTAACCCCGAGGAATGAAGAATAGCTGCTGAGATACAGAGGAATTGGATTTGGTTGTCAGCACTATATTAAAAAGAATAAAATGGGAAGGAATGTTGCAAACAGAACAGTGCAAACGGTATGAGATTTTGGTCCCACTTTATATTAGGTGGCCTTAACTACTATGCACTTGCATCCAAAAATAAATGTAATGTACTTACTATGTTCATAATGTATTGCAGAACACTTCTGGCACTCTTGAGGTGGGATGCGGGTAGGGTTAGGGACAGGTTTGGTGGTATGGGTAGGTTTAAGGGTGGGTTAAGGTGTAAGGGATGGTCCACAGTGTAATTACAAATGTAATTAATTAGAGATGTAATTACATGCAGGTATTTAATCAATCATATGTACAATGTAAAAACATGTATTTACACAATTGAAACAAATGATTATTTTCAGTGTAAGTAGAGTTAGTTAAGTTAGTTAAGGCCCTTTAATATAAAGTGGGACCACAAAATAATATTAGAACATATTCAAGTAACTGTAAATAACCACTTTAATTTAACAGCTGGCAGCTAGCTCTCTGCAACTCTTACATGGTCGCCCACTGAAGCTTTGCAGGGCTGCGCCCAGTCAGTACCTGGATGGGAGACCACATGGGAAAGCTAGGTTGCTGCCGGAAGTGCTGGTAGTGAGGTCAGAAGGGGGGCACTTAACCTGCAGTCTGTGTGGGTCCTAATGCCCCAGTATATTAATGGGGACTCCATACTGCTCAGTGAGCGTCGTCTTTCGGATGAGACGTTAAATATGTGGTCGTTAAAAATCCCAGGATGTCTTTCGAAAAAGAGTAGGGGTTTAACCCCGGCATCCTGGCCAAATTTGCCCACTAGCCTCTGTCCATCATGGCCTCCTAACCATCCCCATATTATAATTGGCTTCATCACTCTGTCTCCTCACCAATCAGCTGGTGTGTGGTATGTGGTCGCGTCATCCAGGTGGATGTGCACACTGGTGGTGGATGAGGAGATTCCCCCCAGAAATGTGTAAAGCGCTTTGAGTGCCTAGAAAAGCGCTATATAAATGTAAGGAATTATTATTATTATTATTATAAATAAGTTATATTATTATAAATCAACCATGATGTCAAAAAACACGTCAAAAATGCTAATCGATTTGATGTCAAAATCTTGACGTCTATTTGACATTCACACATTGATGTCATTTTGACCGCCAAAATATCGACACAAAAAGTAAGGAAAGTTTTATTTCTGTTAATCTGAAAGCTTCAATTACAAATGTACACTTGATTTTGTATGTTTACATTGTATGTAAACTACCTTGAATCAAATTGGCATCTAACATTGGCATCAAACATCAATAACGGTATTGTACTGTAATCAAGTTTCGACATGTTTTTTGACACCAACGTTAGATGTCAATTTGATGTTGTTTTGACATCAAGGTAGTCAACTGACATCAAATCGATTTGCATTTTTGACGTGTTTTTTGATGTCGGCACATTTAAAACATATGGGGTCCCAGCAGGCACCAGATGTCACACAGACGTAAAATTGACGTTGGACTCCAACCTCATACTAACTTTGAATTTTGATTGTATATGAAAATCCGGTTGACGTCAGAATCCAACGTCAGTTTGAGGTCAGATTTCAACATCAAGATGAATTTTAGTTAGTTTACGGCACAACATAAAATCAACCAAAGATCAACGGCTAATGATGTTAACTTTTGACATTGTATGGACGTCACATTAGGATATTAAAGTGACGTTGAATTTTAGTTAGGTACAGCAAATTACACAACATAAAACCAACCAAAGATAAATGTCTACTGATGTTAGACTTGGATGTTGTATGGATGTCATATCATGACGTTAAAATGATGTTGGATTTTAGTTAGTTAATGCCACAGCCTAAAACCAACCAAATATTGACGCTAGATGACGTCGTTATTAGATGTCAGCTGACGTCGGTATTAGACAGCAAATTGACGTTAAATTTTGGTCACCTGACCTCGCAACCAAAATAGAACTAAAGATCAACGTCATATGACTTTGTGTGCCTGCTGGGGAGAGATTACAAGTCTTGAGTTGTCTTATTGCTTTTATAAAATGACTACTTACAACATAAAACAACTATTTAAGCCCCCACATAATATATTAATGTTACTTTTTTTGAAGTAAATTCCAGGGTTCCCACTCTAAGCCAAATGTCAAATTCCCTGACTTTTCCATGATTTTCACTGACTAAAAAAAGCAGAATTTCTATGACCTATAATGAATAGAAAAACATGCAGCCATTGTGTTGAGCAATGTTCTGTGTTCACTGAATTTAACCCAAACATAAAGCAAAAAATGAAGAACTCACAATTTCTTAAAGCCAGGACTCAACCCAAATTCCTTCCAAGCCATCTGTATGATTTTATATGAAAGTACAAAACAAATTTTGTTAGCTCACAGTGCTGCTTTTGTGGTGAATAATTCATCTGTGCATGTCATTAAGAAAAAAAAGTGCCTTTGTAATCTTTAACTGAAATCTGAAAATGTACTTCCTGTTTGTTTTCAGTTAAATTCTCAGATTCGGCCTGTCTGAGGTATTGGGCATGGCTAACATACTTAACCATGCCCCTCCAACTGTCAGTTTTGACAACAAACAGAAATGGTGAGGAGGAGTCTGTTGAGTTGTAATAACTCTCCCCAAACCCTTTTCCCTGATCTTTCTGAATGAAATGCCTACTTTTAGCTCGCAGTAAAAAAACACAAACAAGCCACGGCCACAGTTTTCTCATTTAATATTCTGTTTCTCTAGGAACTGCGCCACAATATGAAAAAAAAAACAAAAAAACAACGGTTGCAGCCATTATTTTCACATAATGTGACATTATGGCAACACACATTCAGCCAAAGCCTATTTGAACAAGGTTACCTTCATTGTATGGATCACTAAAATCAGAAATTTTAACATGATTTTTCTAATGCTATAGTTAAAGAGATTTTAACAGTTTTGTTTAGATTGATTATTTAGAGTCCTTCATGTATCAAATATAATCTAGTAGGCTTTATATGGTTAAAAGGTAAACACTTTCTCTTTTTTTTCTGTATTCTCTCTATATAAATGGTTCTTGAGGTCAGAAAATGTATGTGTTTGAGTATATTTTCACAGCAAAACAACACAATAAATGTGGCAAATGTTACTATAAAATGCTGGAGGCGCTGGAAAAATAACCATAACAATAGGCAAAATGTGAATACATTTTGATAAGTGCTAAGTAAAATTTAAAGGGACAAACCAAAATCCCTGATACTCCATTACTTGGACATATACATATATATACATATACATATATATACACATATACATATATATATAAATATATAAATTTCATGACTTTTAGTATATCTGGAATAAACCTTTTAAAACTCGATGATATTCCAGAAATTCCATGACCCGTTGGAAACCTGAAATTCATTATTCCACAAGAAAAACAGTTTCTGTCATTAAAAGGAAGAACAAAAGTAAAATGATAGTTTAATAAATAGTTCCTGTCAGTAAAAGCAAGTAAAATAGTAATATGGTATCATATTTTGATGTTAAAAATCTCAGTTTTTAATTTGTTAACAAACTCTTCTTTATTGATATTTTATTTGAGTACTAGGAAGATGAAAATCTATATTAAAAAATCCATAAAGGCTACAAAAAAAAAAAAAACTCTTATGATTGTCATACTGTGTGTTCACAAATGTTTTATAAGGGTTTCACCTAATTAGATAAAAAAAGAAAATCCAAACATTAATGCATCGATGGTTTACATTTGTTTGAAAACCTCAAAAAGCAGTAAAGATTAAATAGATAAAATATATTAAATGACCTATTTTTATTTTTTATATTTTATATAGGCATGTTTATGTACCTGTTTTCTTCCAGAGAAGTGTTTAGCTGACCTACTTTAGGTGTTCCATCAAGGAAAAATGACCGAGTTCAGAACAGACCTTTTCTGAAAGAGAAAATCGCTCATCCATTTTCACCCTCTTTCAATCTCAGAGACCTCAGACTTTGACCCTGGACTGTGTTATTGGCTGCTTTTTTTCCTGCCAGTACATTTCTAAAGACGTGAAGAAAAGCAATTTCGGGATAGAATAAAAAGTGTGGTTAGAAAAAAAGACAACAGTTATGATTCACTACATTCAAACAACAAAGTGGCACACAAACAAATAGAGAAAGAAAATGGAGAGAAATGGAGAGAGAGAGAGAGAGAGAGAGAGAGAGAGAGAGAGAATAAAAGACCAAAGAAACAAAGAAAAAACAATTTAAAGCTGAAAAGTTGTTTTGTGTATGAGGTTGGTGTAAATAAATACAGTACAGCTGTCATTCTTCATCTGACCAACAGGAGCCGCTGTTCTTCTTATTAAGAACAAAAGCTAACATATTTGAGCATATGTACATATTTATAATTCCAATTGTTGAAAAAATGATGATGTACAACCCCAATTGTTGCAATATTTTGAAATATATGTTGCATATATAATATATAATTTTATTGCTGGGTGAATATTAATTGCGATTAATCGCATCCAAAATAAAAGTTTGTTTTGACATAAGATATGTGTGTGTATTATATATATATTTATTATTATGTGATACACACACATACATAGAAACAAAACAATTTTGTTACATAGATATTTAATCTAATAATATTCAATCATTAATTTTCCTTCGGCTTAGTCCCTTTATTCATCAGGGGTCGCCACAGCGGAATGAACCACCAATCCAAATCCAAATATGAACTTGTATGTCATAATATATATAATTTAAATATATAAAATAATTTCCATATATATCAGATTTCTACATGGTAATGTAAATAAAATGGCAAAAAATGCATATTAATTTGAAAAGTCATATCTACACTGTAAAAAATGCTGGGTTCCACACAATTGATTTGTGTTGGGTCAACATGAAGAAATGAAGTTAACTTATCAGTTTTTACAAATTTAAGTGGATTGAACATGAAACAATTAAGTTGTCCCAAACAAATCTCAAGAAATGTGTTGTTTCAGCTCATTTTAAATAAGTAATTTGAACAAACAGCAAACATCTTTTTTTTGAGTGTACATCCTACATAAAGATGAACCTCTTTTTGATTGGACTGGCGAACAACCACTCAGCCAGGGTGCGAACTACAGGGGAGCTAGGGGGAGCTCGGCTCCCCTAAATAAGGCATGGGCTCCCCTGAAAACATGATTTGTGAAATTTTGGGGGGGTCTCAAAAAATATTGACAGTGTGTTATTTTGACATGCGGTTTCAGTATTGTGTAATGTGATCATGGATTATTATAATGGATTATTAAAATATCATTCATTTATGCATGACGGCGATTTACACCTCACTCAGTATTTAACTCAAATTTTTTTTATTCTACATAGCACAGCATGTTTATTTATTTATCTATAGGAAAAACACATTTGGATTTATTTGCATTATTATCCATTATTTTACAATGCATTTATTTGCATTATTAGCAATAAAATGTATTTTTTCTATAAAAAAATATTTTCTATTAAAAAACATTTTTTATTTAAAAAGTTCTTAACGTTACACTCAAAATTCAACAATTATTTTGTTCGTTTAATTGGTGTCCAACAGTGTGTGGCTTATTTGTAACACCCTGTTACAACTAACCCCGCTGTGTCGTGTTTTCCTCAAAACTGGCTAGCAGTCACTGTGTTTTTTACATCTTTCAAAATGGTTCCATCTTTTAGCCTAGAAGACGTTAACAATATAAGATTTTACTCACATACTTTCACAGATTTTTTTTAAATAAAAAAAATATCGACTGTAATAAAAAATACTTTTATGCTGAAAAAATGGTTTCTCCTGTGTTTCTCATCCAAATTTCGCCAAACTTTTTCAATAATTGGCAGGAAGACGTCTGCCGACACTGTGGTGAAAACCTCGGAAGCATGCCATGGTTAACCCTGAGCAATTAACTTAAAACTCCATGTTACATTTTACCCCGCGTTACTTTGTGCCCCGCGCTCCCCTACTCCTCTCACAGAAGCACTGCAGGTAAAATTAGACAATGATTTTCTGTTGTTTAGGCTGCTGTTGTTTGTGCATGTAAAAATAAATCCCTCAAAAGATATTTTCAAGGGTCAAAGAAAGTTATTGATGGGAAAACAAGCGCTTTTTTAGCTAGAAAGTTAACCGAAACTATCGTGGTGTTTTGTTCATCTAGCCTAGTTTGTGATATTAGTTACAATTAAATAAATATTTGTTTTATATTTATAGTTTTTTGTTTATACATTGCTGTTTAAGGACAGGGATCCTGTGTGTCTTATAGCCTATATGTGGCAAGGGACTCTCAAGATCAAAGCGACCCACCCCCCACTCCCTTTAGAAAAAAAGTGGGCTCCACTTAGTATAGTTCGAACACTGCACTCAGCAACCATTCAGATCACCCAAAGAAACTATTAAACATTCTTCACACCCTCGCAACCAAAAACCACAATAATCAAGCGTCACGATGTGCTGGATTTCACAACCATAGTGTAGTTTCACAGCATGTATGTGGCCCACTACGTGAGAAGTGCGTGTGAACACATATATGGAAATAGAACAGATAAGAATGTGGGTGATCTGACTGACATCTCGAATGGCAGAAGTTCAATCAAAACCCGCCACATCATTTAGCATCAGCAGGGGAAAGACGTCTGCTGTCAGCTCACGCCAACAGACAGCGAAACCGCTTCAGTTCTGTAAAACCAAACACTTCTCCTACCGTTAAGGAAGGCGGTGTTGCTGACAGGCTCTTCTGAGAGGAGAACAAGCTAGAAATCATGGTGAGTTGCACTTATCGTCAGTCACAGACATGAAGGAATAACTAGATGTAAATAAGAAAAAAAAAAAGTAAAATGATTTAAGTACGGCATAGATGCATGTGTCATCATTTCAACTGAAAAGTTGCTAAGTCTTTTTTTATTTTAACGTGACCATAGTAAAAATGTTCTAGTACTATTCAATTCAATTCAACTTTACGTGTCTAGCGCTTTTTATAATAATTATCATTTCAAAGCAGCTTCACACACACAAAAATAAACAACTGTTACTAATATGACCCCAATATTGGTCATGACCATCATTCATATTAATGTTCGAACTCTTTTTATGGTCATTTCAATGTCAACGTCAAATGTATTTACGTTGCAACCTTTATATTTATATAGCACAGAAAAAAAACATGAATTTACCGTAGTAATCAATAGTAAAAGCATCATTATTAAATAGAAAATGAATGATGACATAAATAAAAACAGTTTTCTATGAATGTAACACTTGTAATCATGCACATAACAGGAATTTACAGCACTGGCACTATTTATTACTCTAAATGTGTGATTATTTAAAAACTGTACAGTTTACATGTTATGATTTTGGACTTTAAAGCAATTTAAAAGATTACAAACATCTAAAATGTATTACCTAATTATATATATATATTTTTTAAACGATGATGTTATATAAGCTTTTTTGTGATGTTATATCAGCTTATTGTACAATACTATATTATACAAACTTATAAAGTTAAACCACAACATGCAACACTTCTTGTCATAATCGAAATCTATTTAAAGACATGCAACTGTTTTCCAACCACAATGTGTTTCAGAACGCAGCATGCTTACCTGCACGTACCTCTGTGTACACCTACAAGGAAATGCACGCATTTATAAATATGTGCATGTCATTGCTCTCATGTATTTTCAAGTCTTTTATTTTACACAAAAATGAAGTTTGATAAGATTGCTAAGACAGGACATCCTACATTTGTATATTGTATATGTTCATCAAATTAAATTCTGATTTTATATACATACTGCAGTAAGCATATAAAATACAAGTAGAGTCTAATGTTTCATATAATTAGTAAAAATAAGTCAAATCATGAGCGAAACAATGTTCTGTTCCGTTCTGAGCAGATAACAAATACATGTTACAATGGTACAAAATATTTATTCTGACTAGGGCTGCACAATATATCATTTCAGCCTCGATATCGCAATGTGATCATTGCGAGTATACGCAATGTTGAGTCTGGATTATAAGTTATCATTTCACAAGTGTTTTTTGAGGCCTGTGACTGTGTGAGGGATTTCAAAGCATTCAGGCCTAAGAAATTTTACCGTTTGTAACTTAATAACAATAAATTCTATTGAATTGTTTATAAAATGAAGACTATGCCGTATTTACATTTGATTATTCAATTACTGTATACCTGAATACAGTTTGACTTCTCGGAAAACAATAAAATGCTGTTTATTTAATTTGTATCTTTTACTTTATTGAATTTATCTATGCTTGTAGATTGTTTCTTATATTTTATGAATATGCACTTGCCTACAAAATCATCCCAATCAATCTAAAATTCTAAATTCTTTCCAAATAGTTATTCAACACATCTAGTGAAATTGTATTCCTATCGCAATATATATCGCAGAATAAAAATAATCGCAATGTTAGATTTTTCCAGTTTAAGTTTGTTAAAATATACACTGTACAAGAGTAAGTCATCATACTACATACAGTACAACATGCAGGTGAGTGGGCTTGACAAACCACCTGTAGGTGACACACTATTTTCCTCTCCATATGCACCAGACACTTTCTTATATAAGCACCCAATACTTAGTGGAAAACACTGTGCAATTCTGAGTGTGCTACGCACAGGTGAGTGGGTTTGACAAACCACCTGTAGGACACACTCTCTCCTCACATTATGTTCGGAAAAAGATAAACAAAAAACACTATATACTTTATATATTGGTTTGAAGTGCTTCTTTTATCCTCACTTGTACTTCACTTTGGATAAAAGCATCTGATAAATGAGTAAATGTAAATACTACATTTTATTCCATTTTACCTAAGCAGTAGGCATTTGACAATATCAAATATTCATGGCACAAAATTTGATGGCTCTGTTATGACAGAATATATAGTATTATCACAGAATTGTAATACATTACAAAAAGAGCTGGAAGCAATGGGCATAACAACTTTAATGACAACTTAATTAACAACTTTAATGGTTTCAAAAACACTCATTTACCCGCACTACTAGATAACTGTGATGTCAGTAGACCAGTAGTAATTAATATGCATAGTAACAAGTAGAAACATGTTTTCTCATGCATAGTAAGTTAGCAGCAGTATACAGTAGATGCAGTGTTACACATTTCCTGCATTAGATGGTGTTAATATTTTTAGAGCATTAAAAATATGAAGACTATCTAATGAGGGAAATGTGCAACACTGCATGTACTGTATAGTACACTAGCTATGTTTCCATCCACCTATTATGTGCAATATTTGGAATATCACATTAAAATGCTTAATGGAAACGTTAAGATGTGCAGAGATTGAATATGTAAGTGCGCATAAAAAGCGTATGTGCACAACTAAGGATAAACTTTTTTTCTGATAAGAAAAAGGAGCATAAACTACTATAGAAACACACATGAATAAATTCCAGTATGCGCATCAAAGTCATGTGATTTTGATTTAAAAGGGACCTATTACACCCCTTTTTACAAGGTGTAAAATAAGTGATTTCCTTCTATGTGAATTTGCTGCTCAAAACACTGCCCCTTTTAGGCTTTGATCAAAATTGTGCCGTTTTGGTCGTTTTTGGATTGTTGCTTTAAATTCAAATGAGATTGTGTCCAAGCCCTCTTTTCAAAAGATATGTATCAGCACAGCGGTTGCTTCTCACTCAGGGCTGTCTATTCTAATGAGGGAGAGATTGTCACTAATGGGCGGGGCTTTCCCCCTCTGATGACATGTACAAAGGGAGAATGTCAATCAAAGTGTTTCTGCAGACTGCTTTTATCAAGTGTGATTATAAAAATTTGAATTATTATATTTTTACCATTAGAGGCTGGCTATATTCACACACTGTTGCCACACAACTGTGTTTAAACCCCATATAAAGGTGATTTTTGCATCTTTGGATGGAAACATAGCTACTACCCTAGACAATAAAGTCAACGAAAGAATTATTGCACATATTCACATACAGGTTTGTGTAATTTAATTTCTTTGTGACACAACCTAGTGGTTTAAAGGTCTAGCAAAGTATAAATATTTAAAATAAAATGACATTAAATTGTATTTTGGTGCTGCCTTGTGATCACTAAAGGGATAGTTCACCCAAAACATAAACATTCTGTCATAATTTACTCACCCTTCACTTGTTCCAAACCTGTTCTTTCTACAGCTGAACACACAAAAAAAATCATTTTGAAAAAGTAACCATTGACTTCCTTAGTATTTGTTTTTCCTACTATGCAAGTCAATGGTTACAGATTTTCAGCTTTCTCCAAAACATCTTCTTTTGTGTTCAACAGAGTAAAGAAACACATAAATTTTTAGTACCACATGAGGGTGAGTAAATAGTGAATAAATGTAATTTTTGGGTGAACTACCCCTCTAAAGAGTCTTTAAATAATTCATCAAATAATTCTTGTTGATTAAGATATTGATCGACTTAGTTCTCAGACGAGATCTTGGTTTGATATTGGTCTTCTAATGCATCTAAAAACATCCTGCAGCATTCGATTAATGTAGCCAGCGATGCAATGAGCTTCAGATCTGCTTATGTGTGGTTTTAATATTCAAACCTTGTGACACAAAAGTGAGCTTGTGAATCCTCAAGCAAGCTGCTTCCTCTTTCTATGCAGACTAACTACTTCCGTACAATGTCTTTTAGGTTGACTTTAACTGCAGTGCGGTGAGGAGTCAGACAGACGCAGCCATTAGCCTGTTTGAGCGTGTGGCCTACCCACCTGTCTTCATAGTTGGCCTTTCCTTCAACATCACAGCTTTATACCTCTTCTGCCGCATCAAAAGATGGACCGACACTCACATCTACATGCTAAATCTACTAGTGGCTGATCTCCTAACAATCATTTTCCTGCCCTTCAGGATCCTAGAAGCTTTTTGTCAAATAAAGCCGACCATATTGTGCACGGTGCTGCTGTGCACCGAATACTCCAACATGTACTGCAGTATGTTCACCATTACAGCCATCAGCATTCACCGCTTTATATCTGTCAGGTTTCCATTTCTGACCAAATCAATGGAGTCAAAAAGTAAAGCGATTGCCATCACAAAGTGCATCGTCATCTGGATTATCATAGCAGTGATCTGCGCTTGCAACTATCGTGATCTTATGCCAGACAATTTAAACGGTTGTTATGACCTAAATCTGACCCATAAGCTTCGAAAGACGTTTCTCTTGCTTTTGGAGATTTTAGGATATCTCGTACCAGTGGTGATCGTCATATTTTGCTCCACACAAACAGTCTACATCCTTGTTAAATCGCTTCAGCGTGTGGAGGGGAGAGATCGAGCGGAGAGGAAAAAAATCACTGCTGTTATTGCCGCCAACATGTTCACGTTCATAGTCTGCTTCACGCCGGTTCATATCGGACTTTTGCTGCAATATTTATCAGATGAGACTGGCAAAAATTTTATACATGTGTTTCTTGATGTTGCCGAGTGGATCGCCACTACGAACTGCTGCCTGGATGCTATTGGATATTACTTTCTGCTAAAAAGATTTCATAAAGGAGAAAATAGTTCTAACTAATTTTTAGAGGGATAGTTCATCCTTAATTAGGGATGGTTGACGTGAAACTGACATTTCGACACAGTGTTGAGATCCCGAAGCGCAAGCATTTCGAAACACTGCACCGAAGCATGATTCGAAACACCCAGGTCATGTGACTAAAGTGTTACAAAACAACAGGTCACTTGACTAAAGCGATTCAAAGCATAGATCATTTCAGAAGCATTTCGAGACCTGGCGAATCTGCATTTGACTGACAGGGTCGGAAAAAAGCCTCTATTTCATGTAGCCTAGTGGACCGTTCGTGTGCACAATGTAACTGTGCTGCAAATGGCTCAAGTTCGAATCCCGACTTGTACAAATATTCTGAAATTATGGCTTGATGTATTTTAATAATGTTACTTTTTTATGACCAAAACAAGACATATTTATTCACAAAGTGTTTATTGGTATGTCAGACCAATGTTAAAACAAAACACGTTACAAGAACAGAGCATTTAAAAACTAACATCTATAGCTATATCACCCTGGATTCAAACCCATTATTTCAGCATGATAGTCTGGAACTCTCACCGCTCCACTAAATCAATTGAAAACTCAACTCTACAGCGTGGGGTTTAATGACCAAATAACAAATGACCACTAGGTGTCACTGTAGAGAAGGGTTTTCGAAACGTTTCAAAGCTTCAACACATTTGCTTCGACTGTTTCAGTGTTTCATGAAGCCTCGCTTTGCCCACCACTACCCTTAATAGTTAACTCAGCCTCAAGTGGCTCCAAACCTTTAAAGTCCGCATGAACCGGAAGCTGCAACCGTTTTTTTTTTCTATTGTGGCGCAGTTCCCAGAGAAATGGAATATTAAATGAGAAAATAGTGGGTGTGGCTTGTTTTTTCTACTGCAAGCTGATTGGACCATTTCTGTTTGTTGTCAAACTGACAGTTGGAGGGGTGTGGTTAAGTATGTTAGCCATGCGCAATACCTCAGACAGGTAATCAGAGGATTTAAACTGAAAACAAACAGGAAGTGCATTTTCAGATTTTTCTTGATGACATGCGCATATGAATTGTTCACCACAAAATTAGCAATGTGAGCTAACAAAATTTCATTTGTACTTCATGTGAATTCTATGTTTACAATGTTTATTTTGCTAGCGCACATTGTTATTCTTTAGGTGAACAATGAATCAGTGCTAGTTATTTGATGGAAAAAAAATTGCTTTGGTAATCTTCAAAAGTCTGAGAATTTGCTTCTGTGTTCGGAGTAGCGGTGCTTCTCTGTCAATCTGAAGCCGCCTTTCCACTGCACACGACATTTGGACATGACTGTCGGAATACTCCCCCTTGTGGCAGACGCACAGAATTTTCAGTTTTGTCGTGCACCATGGGAGAGAAGCTGATTCTTGCGGTGTCTGAAGTAAAGGAACGCAAAAGCAAGAGTCTTTATTCTCCGTGCGTTCACCATGGTTGAATGAATGACCGAATGAATACTAGAAACTCATAGACCGCTAAAAATGTGGAGGGAATGTGGAGACAATATAAAAAATATATATATTTTTATTACTCATTTATGAATAGAATTATTATTATTTTTTTAAATATAGACTTTTTTCTGATTAAAAAAATAATGAAAATCTACTATTTCTCATCTCGCGTGTATGGACCTGCTTGGACAACACTGGAATACAGCACATCCGGTCAGCCGGTCGCATACGGTCTAGTCGCAGGAGTTTAAATATTTTAACGGATCCACAGCTCAAATCAGATCTGAATTTTCTGTATAGAAAAGTCTACGCAGCTCCAGGACTACTCTCCATTGAAAATGGATGACTTCCGGTCTGGCACTTGTCGTGTGCAGTGGAATGGCGGCTTTACTCCCGACATGTCACATATTGACACTCGATCAGGACCCCTTCTCGTCACTCTTTGACAGTCGGAGTGTCGCTCCAATGTCATTAAATTGATCCACCAATCAGATGATTCCTTACTCACTATAAATAACCAGAGTTTTCTTATCTCAGTTCCTTCGTCTTGAAGAATCCCACCCCTACTCCCCCTCCTTTCCAGATGGGTGACACGGCGGCCCAGTGATTAGCACTGTTGCCTCACAGCAAGAATGTCTCTGGTTAAAGTCCCTACTAAACCAGTTGACATTTCTGTGCAGAGTTTGCTCGTTCTCCCCATGCTCGCTATTTATTTTGATTAAGTGAAGTTTATTCATAAACTAATTTCAAGAGGAGCACGTGCTTATGATTGATAGCAGCTGGTCCCGCATTAGCTAATGCATGATCCACCAATCAGATGATTCCTAAATCACTATAAATAACCAAAGTATCTTACCTTAGCCATCTTCGTATTGAAGAATCCCCCCTTCCACCCCTACTCCTCCCCTTTCCCTGACAGGGCAGCATGGAGGCCCAGTGGTTAGCACTGTTGCCTCACAGCAAGAATGTCACTAGCTCAAGTCTTTACCTGGCCAAGTTGACATTTTTATGTGGAGTTTACATGTTCTTCCTGTGTTTGCGTGGGTTTTCCCCGGGCTCTCCGGTTTCCTCCCACAGACCAAAAACATGTAACATAAGTAAATTGACCAACCAAATCGACACCATAGACGAGCGATTAATTCAGCAATATTCTCTCCATAGTTATTTATAATTTGCATTCACTATTATCAAGCAGGGGAGTTCTCGAGACCTACCTGAGCTCAAACTCCTCCCGTTGCAGGGCGAGAGGGGGAGCCCCCGGGCTCGAGGATCTCATGAGCCCAGGGCTGTCTCCCGGGACAGCATGCCAAACATGCTTTATATCAATCATCAGCTAAGGGCGAACTCTTGAAATTACATATTAGGTAATATTTTTGTTGTTATTGGTGTGTGAGTTTTTCTGAAGTCAACAGTCAACACTTTTTTTACTTACGTTACACTGCGAACACATTTACGAGCACGTAACCAAAGTATCTACCCATCTCCTAGCACTAAACACAACCATTTATCAATATAAAACACAGGATATAGCTGGAAGATACAACTGTTTTAAACTCGCAGTTTATTGAAAAGATATGAATATTTCAAGTCTTCGGAGGCAGCGCAAGATGTCTCTATCTGCTAGAGCTCGGATGTTGTCTGTGATAAATTCAAATAGGCTGTGTCCGAAATTGCATACTTCCATACTATATAGTATGTTAAAAACAGTATGCAAACTGAGTAGTATGTCCGAATTCATAGTATTGGACAAACTGTATGCGAGAAGTACCTGGATGACCTACTACTTCCGGTGACATTCTGAAGTGCGCCTACGATGGATGCTACGATATCCCATGATGCAGCGCGAGAGAATGAATGTGAGTGAAGGGACGCAACTGCTGCGCGTAGGTCACATGATAATGACTAATGGCGGATGGAGTACGTCAGAGTTCCATTCATACTACTCACATTCATACTATATAGGACATACTTTTACGGTCATGTAGTAAATTAAAATTTAAATGTAGTACATACTCAAGTAGTAGGCAATTTCGAACCCAGGCATATTGCCGCTGGAAAAGCACCTTAAGTCAGCTTCAGTTGTCAAATGCTATTGCCTCCCTCTGTGTCTCGTGAGCGATTGCGTCAAATGCTATCTTAAAAAATTGCGTCTTAAAAAGGTGCAAAAAGGGGTACAAGAAGCGTCACAAAGCAATGAGAAAGGGTCCTGAGAGCGTCAATATGTGATTAGTCAGGAGGCGTTGCTAGACATAAAGCACTACTGGGGCACAACTGCCCCTCAAAAAAATTGTTTTATATAATTATATATAATTAGAAATAAATAACAGTATTATTGTTATTCAATTATTATTCTAAATAAATCACAGAAATTAATCCTAAATGTAACTGGAAAACAATATAAAGACACAAATGGAGTGATACTAAGATCATTTAAGAAACTTTTGCATAAATATTTTTTTAATTCGAAAGAAATTCTATAGACAATTCTATAGAATACAAAAAAAAATGTTTTATGTAATTATCTGTTGTGTGTTGTAAATCACTCGCGCTTGACGCTTCATCCACGTCTGGTGTGAACGCAACATTAGACCTGACTCTGACTCAAGTAGGTTTATTAAGTCTTACCTCGCTGACTCATCATCCCTCCCTTTTGCTTCATACACAAAAATCTATCAGGAGCCTGATAGATAAGAGAACGAGCAACGATTGGTCAATGCCTTATTAATTAATGCCTTAATTCTTACACTTACGTATCTGATTGGTTTAAGTAGAAGGTCGGTGGAGTCCATCTATTTGTGGATTAGTGTTTGTCTTGACGTTAGAAATGTTTCAAAATCCACAAATGCACAGAGAGCTACCCACAAATACCCACAGCGATCTACAAATGCACAGAGAGCTACCCACAAATACCCACAGCGATCTACAAATGCACAGAGAGCTACCCACAAATACCCACAGCGATCAACAAATGCACAGAGAGCTACCCACAAATGCACACTAATCTACAAATGCACAGGACGCAATTCACATATAAATGTCAGACAAAATTGTGTTTGTAGAATAAAAAAATATATGTGTGAGTGTGTTTTTTATTTGCAAGTCTAATGTGACTGTTTGTGGAACTCTAAGATTTATTTGTGGATCTCATTGTATTTATTTGTGAATATACTTGGTATTTGTCAATCGCTTCACTTTTATTTGTGGATCGTATAATATTTGTTTGGAATTAGGAAACAATTCTCTCTCCATAGATATCTAGTGTATATAACAATGTTTTGTACAGCAGTTCAGCTAAGTTAGCATTGAACAAGTTACATTTGACACATTTTTTTTGTCTGTTTCACACATTTTGTGTCTCAGTCTCACAGCAGTGTTTCCATCCTGAATGAATCTAATTTAGAGACAACGGTTCGTTGATTCAGCCGTCCTTTGAATGAATTAAATGAATCTCATATCAACGAATGATCTACTGGTGTTTTAATTATCGTTACTGAAAAATCTAAAAAAAAAAAATGGTTTATATCGCACACCTGAACAGTAGGCATAATCAAAACGCTGACAAACCCAGTCTTAAATTCGGTCAGATTTCTCTCAGGCAGGCAGAATTTGCGTCAAACTCGGTAAGTAAATATGTGACTTTAGTGACATTATGTACTTTGTTTTGTCTTTCATTGCTTGTGTGTTTTTGCACCATATATGTCCATAAAAGTGTAAAAAAGAAAAGAAAATTAGGACAACAATACAATATTGTAATACCTACCTTAGTTCAAGATATAGGTACTGTACAGCATTCCTGTCAACATTTGGGTAGCTTTGGAAACACTTTGCTAAATTCGTTGACATTGTCGATTTCGCTTCGAGAAAAGTAATTAAATTCGTCTGTTAAGCTGTTGTCTCTTTTTCTTTCGTCAAAACACTTTCAGTGTTTTTTTTTCTTTCTTTCAGTGATGCTTGTTTCAACTTCCCGCGTATACTGCGCAGAAGTCAACAGCGCAACTGGTTTGTAGGTTGCCAGATTGAGGTCCCAAATGGAGCACAATTCCTATGATGTATATTTTGTGTTAGTGAAATAAATGTAGTATTAAATCTGGCAACCGCACAAACTTAAATATATAGTTATTTAATTATTCAAATACGTTTTGAGCCACAAAAACAAACAACATCAAAATAATAATAATAATAAAAGCAAGAGGCTTAATAGTGTCATGGCTGCAGACTTCCACATGGATGTGAAATACTGGAAAATTTGTAAACGTGAATTAACATTGCTACATAATTTACATGAAATTATGTAAATGCTACTTTCATCATTTACTTCAAATCAAAGTAACATGATAATATACTATATTAAGCTATACATTATTCAGTTATCAGGTATACAAAGGGAATTTATCACAACCACTTTCATGCTTTCAAAAACGTGTCATATTTATAATTATGACAACACAAAATCAAAGATCAGTTAGTCAATAGTACGAAATTAAATGATGTTTGCTGCACCATTCAACAGGCTCTCAGTTCTCAGCAGTCATATAAGGTTAAACTGCCCTCTAGTGTTCATCTAGTGTACTTCACATGGTTTACCCATGCAGTCTCCTGCACGTCGTACTTAAAGTGATAGTTCACCCAAAAATGAAAATTATGTCATTTACTCATCAATTCATTGTTTCAAACCTTTATGAGTTTCTCTCATCTGTTGAACATAAAAAAAAAAAGATATTTTGAAAAATGTTGGTAACCTGTAATCATTGACTTCCACAGTATTTGTATTTTCTATTATGGAAGTCAATGGTTACCGGTTTTCAGCTTTCTTCAAAATATCTTCTTTTGTGTTCAACAGAATAAAGAAACTGTTAAAGGTTTGGAACCACTTGAGGGTGAGTAAATAGTCAGTAAATATTCATTTTTGGGCAAACTATCCCTTTAAAGGGCAGATAAACGCATTTGGCACGTGGTAGTAGGCACCAAAAAAATCCTAAAGAAAGTACCAAAACCTATTATATATATATATATATATATATATATATATATGTATATGTAGCAATATTTGAATATGCATTATGGTAAAGCTACATTAAAGCACCTTCCTCAAATCAGGCCTACATAAAGCTACCGTGGTTTAATAGCAGCATAGTAGCCTTATATCTCAACTTTACTATTTAGGGCACCTCAGTTGATTGTGTGACAGTTTCAATTTAAGATTTTAAGAGATGATGTTTGACTAGCAATATGAAAAAGCCGACTGCTTATCAAAAAGTACATCCCAATATAACATTCCAAGCAGAAATGATTACACATTTGACTTATTTATATAAGATGAATGCCCATTAAGAAGCAAAGGACACGGATACGTCAAATTAAAACTGCGCTGATACTAAACACCTGTTGTAATTGATATGTTGATGTGTCTAATTAACTTCCAAGTAATGATCCTTCAAAACAGCATCACTCTAGTCTTCAGCCTGCACAGATGTTGCTATGGTGACACAGAGTTCTCCATAGCAACAGAGAGATGCTCTGTGAAATCTCAATGCGCTTTCTGTGAAACGCCATCTATTGGCCGACAACAGCATTTACACTTGATGACCTGCAGATAGCTAGATGTACACAGCCTATGAAAAAAAAATAGAAGACCACTCGAAAATTCTGAGTTACTCTGTATTTATCTGTATTTTGTTTATTACGTATGTGTTAATATTTGTTTTATTCTATAATTGTGATAACATTACATTTCAATTTGTTTGATTGAATTTAATTCCATTAAATATAAATTTCTCAACTCTTTGATTTTTAAACATTGATCTGAAAAAAATTGATTTTTATATTTAATATATTAAATAAATATATATATATATAATTTATTTATTCATTATTATTATTTTTTTATTTATTTAATATATATTATTATTTATTATTACTATTATTATTTTACATTTTCATTTATTTTTTTCAATGTGGGGGAAAAAAAACTTATAATAAAATAAATAAAATAAAATAACTATTGCAAACAAATTGCCTGTTTTGATTCAGTGCACTGGGCATTCAAAAATGATAACATTAATTTAAACTAATGGAGTGAAATTATTACAATTTTGACCCCATGTTCAATTAATTGCGGTATTATAAAAAAAAAGAAAACAGGAAAATAGTTCTCTTTTGTCAATATTATATTAAATATTATACATTTATAGGATTGAAGACATACATGTGAGGACAATGATAATGTTAAAGTAAACTATTAAAAAGTTATTTACATAAAAAAAATTAAAACACAGTCAGGGCAATGAAAAAGTGATTTATACATAAAAAAAATCTGTTATTATAGCCCAGCTCAATAACAGATGATTGTTATTGCCCACCAGATGTTTTGTTTGTTTACTCTTTCAAAATTGTATTGTGCAAAATTGCAATCAGACAAATTCTGATGTTGAAATGTTTGACAAAAGTGACCTTTCTTAAGATTTTTAATTGTTTGTCTGGGTTATAGTTCCGTAATAAAAATTATGCTACAAAAATGAGTAACAAGTACTTTATTTATATTTAATTTCATGCACAATATATAATAACAAAAAATGTCAATAAAAGTCACTTGGTTAAACTGCAAAATTAAAAAAATGTTAGAGCAGTTACCAAGATCCCATAATGCATTTTGAAAGTCCAAGTGAACAGAAAATAGGAATGGGCAAGACAATTTGTCTGGACTCTTCTTCATTGTATATTTGTATAGGGTCAAAATTTACAGTAAAATGCATTATTTTCTTTATACATGTTGCTTAAAAGCACAGTTCATTCATTAATTTTCCATCAGCTTAGTCCCTTTATTCATCAGGGGTCGCCACAGCGGAACCGCCAACTTATCCAGCATATGTTTTATGCAGTGGATGCCCTTCCAGCTGCAATCCATCATTGGGAAACATCCAAACACACTCATTCACACACATAATCTACGGCCAATTTAGTTTATTCAATTCACCTATAGCGCATGTCTTTGGACTATGGGGGAAACCGGAGCACCAGGAGGAAACCCATACGAATACAAGGAGAACATGCAAACTCCACACAGAAATGCCAACTAACCCAGCCGGGACTCGAACCAACGACCTTCTTGCTGTGAGGCGACAGTGCTAACCACTGAGCCACCGTGTCACCCAAACACAATAATTTCATCACCAGTTACTCACTCTTAAGCATTTCTAAACCTTCTTTCTTCCTTCTTATATATTTCTTTCGTCAGTTGAACACAAAACAACTGCTGTTGGAAACCAGCAACCATTGACATCCATATGGGACAAATATAATATGGAAGTCAATGGCTGCTGCTTTTCAATTCCCTTCATAAATCCTTTCTTTTGTGTTCAGCAGAAGAAAGAGGTTTGGAACAAATCGAGGAAGAGTAAATAATGACAGAATTTCAGAATTCTGAGTGACCTGTTCCTTTAATGATATAAGAGTATATATTAGCATAATAAAGCAACATGATACCTCGGAAAACGGCACCTACAGTATATTTATCTTCGAAAGGATTAGAATCACGACACATTTCACAGACACCAAGTTCAAACAATCAAATGTGTTTATTAGAATGATAAAATCTCCATGTTGATTGACATTTGAAAATAAGTGTGTGCCCCAGTACTGAGTCGCGCGTGTTTATGTGCGGAACTGGGTGTATAAGTGTGTACTTCTATACATGTGAGAGATTATTTAAAAACCAACAAACAAACGAAACGATTTTCACTGTATACCTGTCCCCTCGACTTCTATACACGGGGACATTACATGAGCTATATACAGAGCAGCCGAGTCCAGGTAAACAACTCAACGTAACACTGATTCAGTCTTTATGTGGTGTGTGTGTGTCGCCATATACACACTTACGATTCATTCAGTTCAGTTTCTTCTTCGTCGTTTGCAAAAGTCTGTGACAGCCTAAATAAAACGCGCACAACACAAAAGAAAACGAAACATTATATAAAAAGTTAAACACACATTATTGGCCTTGATTATTGTACAATATTGTGCTTGTTGCAGCATGATCAAACGTAAAGACCTTTCGGTTATGACAGCAAGTGCTTATACTGTAGAGGGGGAGAAAAAATCATTGAAATACATTCACAGCACATTCTGCACTTCCCTTCGACAATAATATACTAGAATTAACACTGCGTGAAAAAGTCAATGTCACTCAAAATCACTTAGCAATAAAGGCATTATAAACACAAAAGAACGATATTGTGAGGGGCAAAGCCATAGAAATTTAAAGCCATTTTCACGTAGGCTATGCTCAGCGACTTGGTGCTACAAAGGAAATTCGTTTTAGGCACTGAATGTGGACACTTTTTTTTTTTCAATGAAGGCAATTTGTTTGTGTAAGTGTGTTCTTGAGACTTGAAGGAAAAAAGGCAGTAAATTTGGAAGTAGACAATATGTGATATTTTCCAGGCAAAACCATAATCCCGAATAGGAATCTGATATATGGCCATATATGCAAATTACATAAATTATAGTTCATGTTTGGGTTTCACATGTATTGCAAAAACAACTGTTTATGTATATTTTTTCAACCATTGGAATTACAAATACACACATAGAGGTTTGAATATATATATATATATATATATATATATATATATTTATACAACAGTTATGTCTGGTTCTCGAATCTGATTGGCTGATAGCCTTGCGATATTCTTGTAATAACAGCACTCATACAGCCCCTTCACCCTTGTGTACTACTTCGCCCACATAGAGTGACAGCAGATGAATAAACGCACTATACAGTTTGACAAATATTGCAGCTGTTGGACAACATAATGTACTTTTGAGGGTTTTTCAGGTGAGAATGTAGTTGTTTAGATTGCAACTATGCAGTTTATTTATAAGGACAGGGCCTACTTTAAATATGTATAATTTTGGAGATTCACCACGTCGGTGGCCATCAGCCTATCATACTGACCAGAGCAAAGACGGTTGACGATGTCCATCCACAAGATGGCGACAGAGACGGCATAATAAGTCCTTAGGGGAGAAAAACTCAGCGTAAATTTCAAACCACAGCTGATCAAATCATTCTAAAACAAGTAAGTGATATTTATTCTAAGTTGATCTCTCTTTTTTGTATTTTGTTGTGCTGTATTTATACCATAGTAGTGTATAAACCATCTGATAGTGTTTCCTTTGCTTTGGCTTTTTCAGGGTTAATTACTGTGATCTCCCGATTGCAACAGAGAAATACTGGGGAATCTCTGTAGACTGAGATTCCCCGTTCAGCCTTATAATCTTAAAATGTGAGCAAAATCACCTGTTTTGTCATTACTTTAGACATTACGCTAGAGAATCATTCAAATACTAGCTCTAAAGTGACGTTGGTGAATTAGTAACGGCTTCTGCTGTTCTGACGTCAGCTGCAGATGTGAATGAATGGCGGAAGAAAGTAGTTCCTCTTAAAAAAGGGTTTTTGAGACTTTCCGTGTTTGATTTTCTTTTTTATATACACGATTATGTCATCAAATTGTTGTATAATCGCAATATCACACTCGTAGCAGTGCAATATGGCTGTATATCGTCACTGGTGGGGCACTAAGGCACTCGGACTGCGGGCTCGAGCCAACGTACACCTCCCACCAGTGCTTTGATATATATATATATATATATATGGCTATTTATTAGATTTCAGAGATATAAACTCGCAGTTCTGAGAAAACTGTCCCAATTTCAAGATATAGTTGAATTACAAAGAAATCTGTTAATATCTTGCAATTCTGTATATAATCTGTTAATTTTTACTTAATTTCTTATAATTGTAAAAAAAAATTCCCTCAAAGATGGAAAGTTGCAATTCTGAGGAAAAAAATGGGGTTTTTGTCACTTCCAACGGCAGGACATAAACATGCAATTCTGAGAAGAAATTCTGAGAAAAACTGTTCATGTTATTTGCCATTCTCTGGCAGAACAAGCTTCAATAGGTTGCTAGCATGTCTTTCCACTAAACAAATTTCTATAGATCATCACAGATTATGCAAGTAACACTAAAAAATGCTGGGTTCCACACAATTCTTTCATGTTGTCCCAACACAAGTTATCTTACTCGTGTTTACAAATTGAAGTGGATTGAACATAAAACAATTAAGTTCTCCTCAAAAAAAACTTAAGAATTGTGTTGTTTCAAGTTATTTTAAATAAGTAGTTTAAACAAGTGAACTAATTGTTTACTATGATCACTTAGAAGAGGAAAAACACTTCAACAAGCTTCACATTCGAGGTATCAGTTCATGTAGAAGCACAAACAACGTGTGTCAAGTCACACTCTAAAGAAACACTTGTTTTGGCATCTGCGTAGCTTATTAGCGATTTCATTTTCTGTTGGCAAACACTTATGAACATGGATATGGCACAACTTTTAAAACTTAATCTGCTTTGTTTCCCCTGCCACATGTGGTTTTCACATTAGCATACAGCGGCTTTTGCTCCTTCCTGAATTTGATTACTCGCTTCAGTGTCCTTGACCTATAGGTAGGCGTCTATATCCTTGCATTTCCTGATCTATTTCCTGTGCTCTGGATCCCATTTCCTGCCTGGTGTATCTTCAGTGCTGAAGAGAGAAGACATAAATATGTACACAGTAATTTAAACACACACACAGAGCCAGCGCAATCAGCCCTGACTCTCCTTTCAGTTGGATTTATGAGCTAATCAATGCCCAACTGGCCGTAGCACATGACTGCAGGAGTGTGTGTTTTCTCAGCGCATCGGCTGTGGAAACTGCATGCTCTTTAGAAGAGATGCTTAAGTGATGCACGTGCTTTTAATAAGAGAGATTTTGCAGGTGCACGAGGACCATTATTAAATGCATTCCTGTGAACTCAAGTGTGTGTGGCAGCTCATATAGCCAGACATCTGCTTTCAATATCTTACACACTGATGCTATTAGATGTTTGACAAAGCTTGCCTATATGGAGTCAGACATTTGTGTGTGGGTCATGACCAAGATGGTGAGGGAGAAGCTCTTTTCCAAACCCTAGTAAAGACACCTTGTTGTCTGCTGTCTTTGCAGTCAGTGTGAACCGGAAGTTGCTGAGACTTTAATTTCTGTATGTTGATGTACTTCCAAGTGAAACGGAATATTAAGGGGGCGGGGCTATTTTTTGCGCACCATTCTCTCATTGCAAACTAATGGTAAGAGGGGTGTAGTTAATAATATTGTGGCTGAAGCTGTCAAATTGACGCCAACATAGAAGCACTGCCATCAGTCAATCCAAAAGTGGAGATTTTGATTGATTTGATCAGATTTTGATAGAAGATTACCAAACCAAACTTTTTTTTTAATTGTTAAGTCTAATTAATTGTTTGACTAAAGAGTAACAATGTGGACTAGCAAAATAAACATTGTAAATTTGGATTTCTCACAGACTTTAAAGGGTTACTTAAGCCAAAAATTAAAAATTGGCAGTGGTCTTTGGTGATGCATAAAATGCAAGTCAATGACTGTCAACACATTGGTGTTCAACAGAACACACACTAATTCTATTAGATGTTTCATGTTAAAGCTTGCCTATATGGAGTCACACATTTGTGTGTGGGTCATGACCAAGATGGCGAGGGAGAAGCTCCTTTTCAGATCCTATAAAGCCACCTTGTTATCTGCTTTCTTTGAAGTCAGCGTGAACTGGAAGTTGCTGAGAATTTTATTTCAGTACGTTAATGTACTTCCAAATGAAATGGAATATTGAGGAGGGGCTACTTTTTGTGCATCATTCCCTCATAGCAAAGTAACGGTAAGAGGGACGTGGTTAAGAATTTTGTGGCTGAAGCTATCAAACTGACGTCATCAAAGAAGCACTGCCATCAGTCAATCCAAACAAGGAAGCAAATGGTCACGTTGTGATTGAAGTTTCCAAAACAAACTTTTTTTTAATTGTTAAGCCTAATTAATTGTTCGACTAAAGAGTAACAATGTGGACTAGCAAATTAAACATTTGGATTTCTCACAGACTTTAAAGGGTTACTTTCAATTTCAATTGAAAATTAAAAAATTTCAATTTGGTAGTGGTCTTTGGTGACGCATAAAATGCAAGTCAATGACTGTCAACACTTTGGTGTTCAACAGTACATATACAGGCTAAACTAAAGTACGGCTTGGTTCGGTACAGTACGGTACACCGTAAACAAACTTTTTTTTTTTTTAAACGTTAATCTTAATTAATTGTTTGTTAAAGAGTAACAATATGGACTAGCAACATAAACATTGTACATTTAGATTTCACACAGACTTTAAAGGTTTACTTAAGGGAAAAATTAAAAATTTGGCTATGGTCTTTGGTGATGCATAGAATGCAAGTCAACACTTTGGTGTTCAAAAGAACATACACATGCTAAACCAAATTAATACCCATGGCTCACGACAAAAAATTGCGGTCTTGCATTACTTTTGTCCCATTTCCACTGAGTGGTATGGTCAGGTTTAGTACAGTACAATACACAGTACTCACTTTTCTATGTTTTCAATCAAATGAACCAAAATATTGAACTGTACTGTACAACTTTTACTTTTCCTTTCCTAAGGGTGCCTAGCACAACCACACGGTAATAAAGGGATAGAGCTAGACTCGCTAATAAACTATTATATACTGGAGTTCTGAATTGGTTTACAGAGAATCATCATCAGTGCGTGCAGTAAGACAGGAGAAAACCAACACAGGAAGTGCCATTTTTAAATTGTTGCACAACAACACTGTAATAATACAATGATGTTGTGCAACAATTAACCATGCTCAAACAAAGCTTGTTGTCTTCTTGTGACAAACATCCACTTGCCAACAAGCAAGAACGGGATCTACTGTATGTTCCCTATTGCTGTTTTTGAGGTTGTTCACGTCACATCTAAACGCTGCAAAAGAGCGAAGGGCATCGTTTCCCTTTCTTCATTTGCTTCGAGCCTACATTTGAAATAATGAACTTGAGTGGGCAAAAGACAGGACATATGAAAGACCCATATGGCTTTCTTCTTCGAGTGTGAATGAATCTAAATTTATCTAAATGAGGGCGAAAAACATTCATAGCTTACAGCTTGACACAAACGGAAACTTGACAGGTCTTCTACGCTAGCGACAT
>CAIGQV010018311.1:0-14615 GCA_903798115.1 Danio jaintianensis | reverse complement strand
CCATCTGCTGTTAAAAACTAGCCTAGAGTCCCATCTGTTCTTAAAAAGTAGCCTAGAGCTCCATTAGCTGTTAAAAACTAGCCTAGAGCTCCATCTGCTGTTAAAAACTAGCCTAGAGTGCCATCTGCTGTTAAAAACTAACCTAGTGCGTCATCTAGCCTTGAGCACCATCAGCTGTTAAAAACTAGCATAGAGCGCCATCAGCTGTAAAAACAACTAGCCTAGAGTGCCATCAGCAGTTAAAAACGAGCCTAAAGTGCCATTTGCTGTCAAAAACTAGCCTTAAGCACCATCAGCTGTTAAAAACTAGACTTGAGCACCATCTGCTGTTAAAAACTAGCCTAAAGCGCCATCCGCTGTTAAAAACTAGCATAGAGCGCCATCTGCTGCTAAAAACTAGTCTTAAGTACCATCTGCTGTTAAAAACTACCCTAGAGCGACATCTGCTGTTAAAAACTACCCTAGAGCGACATCTGCTGTTAAAAACTATCCTAAAGCGCCATCAGCTGTTAAAAACTAGCCTAGAGTCCCATCTGCTGTTAAAAACTAGCCTAGTGCGCCATCTGGCCTTGAGCACCATCTGCTGTTAAAAGCTAGCCTAGAGCTCCATCAGCTGTTAAAAACTAGCATAGAGCACCATCAGCTGTTAAAAACTAGCCTAGAGCGACATCTGCTGTTAAAAACTAGACTTGAGCACCATCTGCTGTTAAAAACTAGCCTAGAGTGCCATCTGCTGTTAAAAACTAGCATAGAGTGCCATCTGCTGTTAAAATCTAGCCTAGAGCGCCATCTAGCCTTGAGCACCATCAGCTGTTAAAAACTAGCATAGAGCGCCATCAGCTGTAAAAAAAAAACTAGCCTAGAGTGCCATCAGCTGTTAAAAACTAGACTTGAGCACCATCTGCTGTTAAAAACTAGCCTAGAGTGCCATCTGCTGTTAAAAAGTAGCCTAGTGCGCCATCTAGCCTTGAGCACCATCAGCTGTTAAAAACTAACCTAGAGTGCCATCAGCTGTTAAAAACTAACATAGAGCGCCATCAGCTGTTAAAAACTAACCTAGAGTGCAATCTGCTGTTAAAAACTAACCTAGAGCACCATCTGCTGTTAAAAACTAACCTAGAGCACCATCTGCTGTTAAAAACTAGCCTAGAGCAGCATACCCTAGTGTGCCATCAGCTGTTAAAAGTTAGCTTAGTGCAGCATCTGCTGTTAAAAACTGCTGTTAAAAACTAGCCTAGAGCGCCTTCTGCTGTTAAAACTAGCCTAGAGCTCTATCAACTGTTAATTAAGCTCAGAATTGAGAGAGAATAGCGATGCAGTTTGAAAATGTCGGAATAGATGCAATTAAATTTCTCATTAAATTCTTTTTTTTACCATAGCTTTATTAAGTGTTATGTCAATTATCTTACCTCATCCTCTTCTCCTCCTCCCTGCTCATCATAATGAAAGACGTTGTCTCGGATGTCGTCGTCAGATGCTCCGACCAGTAGACCTTCTCCTTTTCTAATGTTCTGACTTGTGCAGCTCCTCACAGCCACAGTGAGAAGAAGAAGAGCTGAAAACAAGCAAGTTTTATAATAGAAATCAAGCACCTCCACAATCTGTGACTTCTGTCATACTTTAAATCACAGGTGTCAAATCCAGTTCCTGGAGGGCCACAGCTCTGCACAGTTTAATTCCAACCCTGCTTCAACACACTTACCTGTAGGTTTCAAACATAGCTGAAGGACTCAATTAGTTTGATCAGGTGTGCTTAATTATGGTTGGAACTAAACGGTGCAGAGCTGCGGCCCTCCAAGAACAGGATTTGACACCTGTGCTTTAAATGAACGGGTTGTTGTGTAAATGGTATTAGTGTGTATTTCATTTAATTTTTTTGTTTACTTACCCAACAGAAGAGCAATGCATCCTATTATAATCATAAGGGCAATGAAGCTTATTCCGATTTTGGATCCAAAGATGGCTGCGGTGAAACTCTTGCAGTCACCAAAACTGTCACAGGGACACACAGTTACGTTGACAAGACCACTGGAGTAAAGGGAAGGGGAGCCTGAGTCTGATACAACCACAGGAATAGAGAATTCCCCTCTCTCTATGTCTACCAAAGGCTGAAGAACTGCATGTGTCTCTGTTAACAGAAGTAAAAAGAAAAACAAGGGCTCTTAGAAATCAAAGTAAAAAATATAAACTTTCTCTAAAGCAGAGGTAGACATTACTGTTCTTGGAAGGCTACTCCGGCTACATCACACTTTTTTAAACATCGGTGAACACCTTAATTTAGGTCTTTGGGTGCTTTTGATTATGGTGAGAACTAAACTCTGCTGGAAGGTTGCCCTCCAGGACACTTGCCCTCCAACATCAAGCATACAAGAACAAGATAATCAAGGTCTTTTTAATTAGTTAAAATTACAAGCTGTTGAGTTTGATTAGGACTGGTCCTAATTCTCCAAGAACCAAACACTGCATTCCATTCAGAAGAGCTCCTCGCTATGCCATAATCCCTTCGATATGGTTTACCCTATGAAGTGACAGCTTCAAAAGCATTAAGGCAGGGGTGCTCAACCTTGTTCCTGGAGATCTACCTTCCTGCAGAGTTCAGCTCCAACCCTGATCAAACACACCTGAACCAATTAATTAGGACCTGAACAGCACTTGATAATTACAAGCAGGTGTGTTTGCAACTCAAATCTGCAGGAAAGTAGATTTCCAGGAACAGAGTTGGTCACCCCTTCATTAGGGCATAGGGATGAGGCCTTCCAAATGCAATACAGTGAGTGATACCAAACAACTTCCCTCCACAAAGGATCATGGGGCCCCAAAGTGTCCACCAGTACCATCAGTAAATTCCTTCATTCTGAAGAGCCCCTCGAAGTGGACAGAGTTAAGCACTTCAGTTTGGATTGACACTACTCTATGACAGGTCACCATACCCTGTCTTGGAGGGCCTGTGTGCTGCAGAATTTAGTTCCAACTCTAATCAAACACACCTCAACAAGCTAATCAAGGTCTTACTTGGAATACTTGAAACTGCCAGGCAGGTGTGTTCAGGCAAGTTAGAGCTAATCTCTGTAGGACATCGGCACTCCATGACCAAGTTTAGTGACCCCTGCTCTAAAGCAATGGTTCTCAGCTCTGTCCCTCAATGTCCAATTTACTCGAGTTTACTCATGTTCAGAGTATGAGAAACAAAACTCTACATGCACTGGACACTTTTCTTATACTCAATCTTACAAGGACTCAATAAGGTAAACAATGTTTACTTATAAATATACCAAAATTCACTACTTGCACTACTGCTTTTTCAACCTTAAATACCTCTTTTGCACAATACTGTTTCTATTTTACATAAAGTACTTTGTGTAAAGTATATTCTGTCTTAGGTTATGTGTTAACTATTTATAGTATATGTATACTTAGATTACCACTCTAGTATGTTAGTATGTAAAGGTTTTAAAATTTGCTCTTACGTCCAGTTTTGTGTTTTTATTTATGATTACGTTTATTTATGTAGCACTGTGGTCCTGCGAGACACAACATTTCGTTACACTGTATGTCCACACATGTAGCAAAATGACAATAAAGCTTAGCTTGACTTGACTTGACAAGCATGTCTATAAACAGCATAAAACAGTTTGTATCTGCACTTGGATTCTTGAAAACCTTAACCCTTAAACTTGCATTATAAGAATCTATTTTCTGACCAATATCTTTGGTTAAATAATTTTCCTGACACAACTTATTTGAGTTTTTTGTTTTAATGATAACCTATGAACAAAAGTTCAACCAGGCAGTTGCGATTCCTGATAAAGGGTAAATCAAGGCTTCCTTGATCAACCAGTTCAACCAGAATGTCCATGCTGATCAACTGGCTTCATCATCTAATTATGACTATGATAGGGCACCAGCAATATTAACTGAAAAACCAGGCCCAGCATGAATTTTCCCACTAGCCTAAGCCAGTGGTTTCCAAACCTTTTCTTGGAGAACCCGCAGCTCTGCAGATTTTGCATGCGATTTTACTCATCAAGTTATTAGAAAAAACAGAAATGTGTGTGTTGTACAAGGGAGAGGTCCATAAAGTTATACCGTTGGGGTGCACCAGGACCAGATTTGAAAACCACTAAGCTGTTTGCATACATATAATTTGTCTATGGTTTTAATATTTTACCATTGAGAGTTATGATTGTCCAGTTGGCAGCCACATTTTGATCGGCAATGCTAAAAGTGAAGGGATCAGCTTGTGGGGACATGTCTTCATCCACGGCACTAAGCAGCAGGCCCAGTTTATCTCTGTCCCGGTCACTGCACACAGTCCCACTCTGGGGTATCAGCAATGGTGGATAATCATTGGTCTCCCACAGATTGACCTCCAGGGTAGCTGTCGCAGAGATGCCATCAGCATCTGGGGAGAGATGACTGATCACCATGTCTATCCAAACAAAGCCACACTGATCATTTTGTGACAGAGTAGTCTGTCAGTTGTTTTATTTTGCTTTGATCATTTTCAGGTCCGAGTTGCTCACCCTGATCTGTGACCTTCACAACGGCAGAGTATATGTTGTTCCTGACATAGGGAGACCGGATTTTGAAGGTTTTTCTGGCCATGATTTGTCCGGTTGAATGGTCAATAGCAAGCCACTCGTCAGGATCCTGAATGATTTCAAACCTAAACAAAAAACACACAAGATTTGAAGTATGTTAGAATTGTATGTTCTTCTTCACAAGGTTACACAAGGATCAATGTTTCCTTTATGACTTCATGCACCTCACCTTAGCTTGCCGTTGTCTGGATCATGAGCAATATCAGACACCAGGACCGTGCCGGGAACAACAGACTCAGGAACAGTGACTTTAATGGGGTTTTTATAGAAGATCGGGGCCTCGTTTTCATTCATCACTCTGATGGTGACTGTAGCACTGTGTACTTGCTCGTAAGGGGCTTTAAGTTTGACTTCATTCTCCGCTTTTACAACGAGCTTGTACTCTGCTTGGAATTCATAGTCTAGTGACTGGAATAAAAAGGAGTAGAAAATTTGTATTTATAAATGTAGCATGTAATGAATAAATAGGAAACATAAGAACACACTTTCCCTGAATTGGGAAAGAGAAGGTTTAAAAACTCAAATGGAACCTCAGATCCTGAAATCTTGATTTATGGCCTAATGATGGCAAGCTCACGCTTAGGCTGCACGCATATATATAGTCGTAAAAAAAGTTTTGTCTAAAGAAATGGAAAATGTTACATTTATAAAGTTGCAATGAAAAGAGAAGGGAAGATTGAAGAAGCTTTTAAATGTCTTTTATTTGATTTATTTTTGTGAACAGTAGTCTTTCTCTACCATCATTCTGCGTTTCCACATTTTTTGCAAAATAAATTGTTGAGAAAAATGGATGGAATGTGGTTAAGTTGTTAGCATGGTTGCCTCACAGCAAGAAGGTCAGTGGTTCAAGTTTCCTTCGGGTGCTCCGGTTTCCTCCACAGTACAAAGACATGCGGTATAGGTGAGCTGTATAAACTAAATTGGCCATAATGTGTGAATAGGAGATTGTGTTGGTGTTGCAGCAGGAGGAGTATCCGATGTGTAAAACATATGCCAGACTAATTGACAGTTCATTCCACTGTTGTGACCCCTGATAAAGCAGGGAATAAGCCGAAGAAAAGTGAGTAAGTGACATATTACCTTGCCTATGTTTTGTTCTATTTCAGATTGAACCACTGAAGGTTTTGAGAATGTTTTTTTATTTTTCTGGACTTTTGAACCTTGCTGTCTATGGAGGATGAGGAAGCTCTCAGATTTCACCTAAAATATCTTAATTTGTGTTCCAAAGATGAACGATGATCTCAGGGGTTTGAAACAACATCAGGGTGAGTAATTAATAACATCATTTTCACTTTTGGTTGAACTAACACTTTAATTAGATATTTCACATAAAAGACTCTGATTCAACTGAAGACGTCAGTACAAAATAAAACTGTCCAGTAATCGGTTTGGTCCCACTTTATATTAAGTGGCCATAATTAAAAAAAGTTAAATTAATAATTTGTTACAATGTACTTATTGTGTAAATACATGTTGTGTACCTATTGTGTAAATACATTGCATTGTACTTACACTCTCAGAAATAAAGGTATGAGAGCTGTCACTGGTACCCCCCGTACCCTTTTAAAAGGTATATATTAGTACCTAAAAATTTCAAGAGGTACACTTTTGTACTTTTTAGGAACTAATATGTACCCTTGAAGGGCGTCACGGTGGCGCAGTGGGTAGCACGTTCACCTCACAGCAAGAAGGTCGCTGGTTCGAGCCTCGGCTGGGTCAGTTGGCGTTTCTGTGTGGAGTTTGCATGTTCTCCCCGTGTTCGCGTGGGTTTCCTCCGGGTGCTCCGGTTTCCCCCACAAGTCCAAAAACACGTGGTATAGGTGAATTGGGTGGGCTAAATTGTCCGTAGTGTATGTGTGTGAATGAGTGTGTATGAATGTTTCCCAGTGATGGGTTGCAGCTGGAAGGGCATCCGCTGCGTAAAACATATGCTGGATAAGTTGGCGGTTCATTCCGCTGTGGCGACCCCAGATTAATAAAGGGACTAAGCCGAAAAGAAAATGAATGAATGAATATGTACCCTTGAGATATTAATAAGGACTCTTCAGTTAAAAATGCGTACCTTTTGAAAAGGTACCACCCCAGTGACAGCTCTCGTACCATTATTTCTGAGAGTGTATGATTGATTAAATAACTACATTAATTACATCTGTAATTACATTTGCAATTACACTGACCATCCTTATACCTTAACCCCCCCTTAAACCTACCCATACCATCAAACCTGTCTCTAGCCATACCTGTATCTCACCTCAAGAGCACCAGAAGTGTTCTGCAATACATTATAAACACAGTATTTTTGATGCAAGTACATAGTAGTTAAGGCCACCTAATATAAAGTAAGTCTATTGGTTTTGTTTTGTACCTTGTCTGCAGTCTATAATCTATTCATAGTCCTATTTTCTCAGTAATCTCACCTTAACTACAGAAATGATGCCTTGATTAGAGATGGGGTCTGTGCGGATAGCAAAGTGTCCTGAAGGATTTACAATGGTATACTTAATCCTCCAGTTATCTCCACCTCTCTGGTCCTTATCTGTCGCATTGACCCTGCCAATCTCCGCAATCTGTTTGTTCTCCATTGCATACATGTTGTACTGCAGACACAAAATTAGAACAGAAGCTCAAAAAACAACAGCCCAAAAAACATTTCAGATTGTGCATGTTTTCAATTGGTTTTTGATGTTACATACCGTAGTAGGCTGGAATTTGGGAGCGTGGTTGTTAATGTCAGAGATGTGAATGATGGCACGGCTGCTTGAGGTTAAGCCCATTCCAGACATGTCAGCCACCTGCAGAGTCAGCCTGAAGGACTGCACCACCTGACAACACACCACCGCATGTCACCGCTTTCACACCTAAGCCTTTGAAATCAATATTGTGCTCTGCGCTAAAATAACCTACATCTCTGTCTAGTCCCACGTCTCGTATGTAGATGACTCCGGTTTTGTTGTTGATGCCAAACATGGTTTTGTTGATGCCGTGTGGAGGGTCACACTCCTGCCCGGTGATGGAGTAACTCAGAGCGGCGTTATCGGTCAGAGGATCATCAGAGTCCACCGCGGTCACCTGCATCACTGATGTTCCTGATCGCACACAAACACACAACCATGGTTAATAACTACACTGTGATGATTTCTAAGCTGTTTCAACACATCAGAGTACGTTTTGAAAAAAGATACATAGTTTATAACTACTCATGAACAGTTGATATCTTAATAATAGGCAGGTAATAAGCCAGTAGTTATTAGCATGAATTGTGACCTAAACTAAAGTGTTACCCTTTTCTTAATTTGATCATTTATCAATTTGAAATAATTTCATGATTACCTTACCTGGAACAGAGAATTCCGGAATGGTACCGATGAACTCTTTTTGAGTAAACTCGGGCCTGTTGTCGTTCTGATCTAGAACGTAGATCTCGATGGTGGTGGGACTTTCCAGTCTCTCTCCACTTGGGGAAAGCGCAAAGGCTTTGAGCTGCAGATATTACACATTTTAGTTATTCACAAATACTTCTTGATTCAGTCTCTTATGTGTAAGCTCTACCCTAGGGTCCATTGTACAGTCAAAATTAATCAACCCGGGCTCATTCTGAATACGTACTGCTATATACATTTCTGGAAAGCGCCAAATACGTCCCAGGAAATACGGGTTTTTTTCCGTTTTTGTTTTCGTGAATCCACCAGAGGCTGCTGTGTATGCTTTTTGAGATCTCAAATTTCTCTCACGAGAGCCATTCGTGCCTGCTCTTCTCGCGTAAATCCACCAGAGGCTGCTGTTGACTGACTGACTGACTGACCGATCGACTGACCCACCTTCCCCCTTCCCTAAACCCAACCGACAGTGTTTTCAAAAGCAATGCAAAAAAAAGCAAAGCCCTCTCTTGATTTTTACTACGTTTCCAGATTTTACCACATTCTTACCCTGTTATTTACTTGTTTATTTTATTTTTGTGGTTTTGTCTTACCTGCTTTCTGGAAGCATTCTTCGCTGGGCTCAAACCCCGTCGTCGCGATCAACTCTGCTCCATGTCACAAGTTCGCCGACGTACGCAGCGAGCCACTGGACAAACTAGTAACAGCGGAAAAGCCGTCCACATGGAGGTAAGCGGTCAGCTGGTAAGCATAAAAAGGAACGGCATACCGCCTCGTAGTGTTCAACTTAAAGATGAAATGCAGCCATATGTACCTCTGGCTACATACTTCGCGATCTCCAGAAATGTATATAGGGCTACGTTTTCAGAATGAGCCTATATATGTTGAAATTATTAGCCCTCCTGTGATTTTTTTTATTTTTCAAATATTTCACAGATGGGGCCCTATCATATACCCGGCGCAATAAGGCGCAAGATGTGCTTGCCCCGACGTGTTGTTATTTTCAGACCAACGCAACCTTAATTTTCCCGTTTTCTGCCATGTTGTTTAAATAGCAAATCCATTTGCGCCACTTTGTGGACTCATGTGTGTTTCGGTCTAGAAAAGAGGTGTGTTAAGGCGCATTGCGTTGCTATTTTGAGGAGCTAAAATAGAGTGTGCAATAGACCAGCTGAAAGCAGGTATAAAGTCCAGCGCAGAGCTCGTTAGTTGTGCGCCTCGCTTACACATTGCTTAATACACACAGGATGTTCAGCAATACAGAAATATCTTTACAAATCAAAAAGAATTAAAGGATTAAAATATTACAAAAATTGTTACTTTCTACATAAATATGAAAACCACTACCTCCATGCCTTCTTCATCTCGGGGGGCTTTTTTAGTTTATTCATGACAACTTGCTTTTGTATAATGTTATTATTATTAGTATTATTATTTATTATATGCATATTTATATATTTTTATTAAAAACAAGCTTAGATTTTTCCAACTGTCAGGTTTTGGACCATATGGGGCATAGCATGTGTATTTGATCACACTTCGTTATTATTGTTCATTTACTCATTTGCTGGAAATTAGAACTGAATTTAAAAATAGTTTTGAAACAAATCTTTGTGCTTTAACTGTTTTCTGCCAGTGAAGTGTTTAGTTTTTCCACTTACAAAGTCCGCCATGTAAATAGCAAATGCGCCATGGCGCCACGCAACTGACTCTTAAAGGGAATGGGAGATTGGTTTATTCTCAAAACATACCCATAACTCATTAAGAGAATAAGCACAACTCTGTTAGACCATGCACCACAGCGCAGAGCGTATTTTTCTGTCCTTAAAATAGCAAAAGTGGATTCAGACACGCCCTTAATGCTTTTGTGCCCTGTTCTTTAGACTTTGTGCCTAGATTGTTAAAATAGAGCCCATGATGTTTAACAGAGCAAGGAATTTTTTCACAGTATTTCCTATAATATTTTTTCTTCTGGAAAAAGTCTTATTTGTTTTATTTCGACTAGAATAAAAGCATTTTTTAATAAAAAAAAAGAAACATTTATTATTACCAATATTATTAGCCCTCTTAAGCAATATTTGTTTTCGATTGTCTACAGAACAAACCATTGTTATACAATGATTACCTAATTACCCTAACTTGCTGAACACTAGTATCTTGAAAAATACCTAGTAAAATAGTATGTACTGTCATCATAGCAACAATAAAAGAAATAAGTTATTAGAAATTAGTTATTAAAACTTTTATGTTTAGAAATGTGTTGAAAAAATATTCTCTCCATTAAATAGAAATAGGGGAAAAAAATATACAGGAGGACTGATAATTCAGTAAGGCTAATAATTCTGACTTCAACTGTAAATCTGGTAAAACTGTAAAAAGTAAATCAATACAAAGAAGACTTGTAAGGTAACATGAGTAGCAAATAATGGATTTTAATCTATGTAATTTCTTGTAATATATGCAATAGACATATTTGACTATTTTCACTTGAGGTGTCAGAAATGTCTTTCTCTCTGACCTAAACATGCTTACTTTAAAACTCTTGTGTTTTTCTCTGTCCAGTGGCACTTTGCTCTTGATCCATCCTGTTTTATCATCAATTTCAAAGAGGCCTTTGGGGTCCTGATCAACACCGGGACCCTCCAGCATGTAGATCACCTCACCGGTGAAAATCTTGTCTGATTTAATCTGCAAGAGGGCACATTGAACATGTTAAAGCTAGATGGTAAACATATCTCATGATTTAACAGATATCTAACATGTAAAGGCCTTGCTAATTATTACAAATCATGCTTTTATTTTTAATTTTTTTTTTTTAATTTTTCATATTTTTATTTTAATACAATAATTTTTTTTTCCTTAGTCAGCCACTTATTTATGGTAATGATGTGGTACTTTGATTTACACTGTCTGCAACAATTTACATGTTAAAAACATTTCATGTAGATGTAATCTTTCACAAGCTTCACATGCTGATACTGAATGTTTTAAACAAGACTTTTGCATTTATACAAAACCATTTTTTAAATCCAAATATAAATTGTTAATTTCATAGTTGAAACCAGCATGAATCAAATTAATTACAAACCTGATTACATCATACAGCTATAAAGCCATAAAAGAAAAAGAAAAATGAGCAAGTCATAATTATGACTTACTTTCTTACTTTTCTTATAATAATGACTTATTCTCTCGTATTAATGAGAATAATTAATAATTAAGTCATTATTATGAGAAAGCCATTATTACAAAAAACTAAATCATTATTATGAGAAACTAAGTTATTATTATGAGAAAGTTTCTCATTATTATGAGATGTTAGGTCATTATTACAAGAAAGTTTCTTATTATGGGAAAATATCTCATTATTATGAGAAAGTAAGTCATTAATATGAGAAAATAAGTCATTATTATAAGAAAATGTGTCATTATTACGAGATGTTAAGTCATTATTATGAGAAAGTAAGTCATAATTATTATTTATTATTATTCTTAATTATTTTTTATTATGATTTTATGGCAGAAACGGGCTTCCATATACAGCAGGTTCTTATTTTTAGGAAACATTTTAAGAAACATTTTCATAAAATATGTTTAAAACTTTTTATAACTAGTATAAAAAAATTGTTTATAAGGTTTTAGTATTAGGATTAGGTCTTTATTAGGATTTGGTCATGTTCAATTAGGACGTTTTATATATAAATGTGTCTTAAAAAATTATTACTGGTGTGTCCACGTTGAGACAAAACAAACTGCACTTATATTTTAAATGAACTAAGCAAATTGCTTCTAGTTGAATCGCTCAGTCTTACATTTTAGTCTTGGACTAAGCATCTATTTAGCTGTGCCTTTATTGAATGAGCACTGCACTACATCCAACACATCACACTATTTGTGCCATTCTATTGTATCCCTTTAAACCTGTTTAAGTACATTTTGTTTTTTAATCATGTTAATTCTCTGTTGTTTTCATCTGAAATATTTTAATTTTAAAGTGTTCTGAAGATGAATGAAGGTCTCAGGGAATTGGAACAAGACATAAAGGTGAGTAATTAATAACAAAATATTTTTTGGGGGGTGAAATAATCTTTTTGATCTTATTCTTCATGTATGAGCAGGTGCAGCCATTGGAATCTTTTTGGCTCGAGTCTTTCGGTCTCATTCACTTCCATTGATTTTTAGATGTTAAAAACAGCTTGTTACGCTGCTTCATGTTGCAAACTGAAATTTTCTTATTATATTCTTCATCTTTTTATATTTAGTCATGAACGCACTTGTTTGCAGAGCAAGTATTTTGATCGTTTTCTGCCGTTTATTATTCCTAGCCATTTCTCCCGTAGGCAACTGAATCGGAAATTCCAAAACAATCTCAAAAACGAGCGCACTTACACATTAGAAATTAAGGTCAATAAAGTGTTTAAGGTTTTTTTTTTACAGTGTAAGTCATTGGATACCATCAACTGTCAAACATTCTTCAAAATATCTTCTCTTATGTGTTCATCAGAAGAAACAAACTTGTGCTAGCAACAAAGGATGAGTAAAGGTTGAGTATGTTTTTATTGCTTTGTGGAAATACTGTGGTATGCCAACTTGCAAATATCCAATCCAAGATTAATATCTGGAAGCTGGGAATATACAGAATAAATTAAAAGCTGTCAATGTGACTTAGGGTGAGTTCAGGTCAATTTGGACATTTTTCCTTGGTCGTCTCAGTGGCAAAAAGTGTCCCAATTGACCTGAATTCATCCAATGTGAAAGCATGGCAACATTGATCTGCAGTGTAGGCATCCTCAGAAATTTTGGATGAAAAATTAATACAGGAATAAAACAATGTAAAGTCTAAGTATAATCAAGTGAACAGCAGATCTTCAGTGAGCAGCTATTGGTGGTCTGTCTGTTTACCTGGACCAGATCTTCAGGAAGCTGCTTGCTGTTTTCTAGTACTCTGATTGGTGGGATGATCCAGTCTCTCTTCACTCTGTGTCTCCATGGGTTGAGCACCTCTGGATTCGCATCACTCTGCTTCTGTCGGCTGCTGCTGCTGACCTGCAAATGAACACATATACAGCACTGATCAATGCTCATGTTTTTCTGTGAGAAAATTTAAACGTCTTTATTTAGTCGCAATTAAGATTTTAGATTTTTGTGTGTAATCAGGATTTTAAGTGTACAAACAATTCATTGTTTAAAGCTTTTATCCAAGTATATACAGTTGATGTTTTTTTTTCAACACATTTCTAAACATAATAGTTTTAATTACTCATTTCTAATAAATAACTTTAAATAAATTGATCTTTGCCATGATGACAGTACATAATATTTTACTAGATATTTTTCAAGATACTAGTATTCAGCTTAAAGTGCTATTTAAAGGCTTAACTAGGTTAATTAGGTTAACTAGGCAAGTTAGAAAAATTAGACAAGTCATTGTATAACAGTGGTTTGTTCTGTAGACAATCAGAAAAAAATATTACTTAAGAGGGCTAATATTATTGACCTTAAAATTTTTTTAAACTGTTTTTATTCTAGCCGAAATAAAACAAATCAGACATATTAGTATGTATCAGTATATACAAATCAGTATAAAAAATTTATATATATATAATTTTTTTTTTAAATAAATCAACTGTACATCATACTTCAGTGTTTGTGTTTTTTTCAAGCATTGGTCTTTTCACAAGCTTGCACTTCTATCACAATCCTCCAGGGGTCTACACACACTGTTGCTATACTAATTTGGATTATTTCCAAATGAGTTTGTTATTATTCTATTCCTACTGTGTTTGGCTTTGGCATGTCTGACTGTTGTTGTTGCTTCAAAGTATGTGGAGCTGATCTTGTTCATTGCATCTCTAATATGGAATCCAGTGTGCTTTGAAGGTTTAAAAGGTGGTGAACTTAACCCTTAATTGGCCCATGCGGTCAGGGCGACCCCGATGAATGTTTCCTTTTTATTTTTATATACGTTCCATTCATCTTAAAAAACTGGACTTGATTAGGTTGTTTTAAAGGTGTGTAAAAATTTTTTTTTGACCTTTTGGTCAAACTGACATCACATTGACAATGAATGGGAAAAGTGAAAAAAAATCCTCATTTTTTAAAATTCATTTGTCCAAATTTTTAAACCCATTATAAATCGGGAATGTTTTACATTTCTGCTGAGGCCTGGGTCTAGAGCACAAATGAAAATTTGAACAAAAAAATCTCCACACAAACACAGACGTATGACTGCAACAGAGAACATTTTTATAGAAATTGGCAAAAAAATCTACAAAACTGAAATAAATCTGAAAGAAATGTTCATAAATAAATGAAGGACTAATACTAAAGGACAAAATCAATATGTGTATGTATGTTTATGCGTGTGTATGTCCCACACACAACCACCCACCCACGCACGCACGCACGCACGCACGCACGCACGCAGGCACGCACACACGCACGCACACACACAGAAAGAGAGTCATGCAGCTGTTTATCAGGCACACAGGCTCAGTTTGTCTCTCTTCTACAGCACCTGATGGAGGTCAGAGGTCAGCAGCTAAATGTGCTTTGGTGACAAAATTCCACACATTGTGACAGAATTCTCTCACACACACACACACACACACACACACACACACACACACACACACAC
>CAIGQV010018299.1:13989876-14004539 GCA_903798115.1 Danio jaintianensis | reverse complement strand
ATAATATAATATAATATAATATAATATAATATAATATAATATAATATTCATTCATTCATTCATTTTCTTTTCGGCTTAGTCCCTTTATTAATCAGGGGTCGCCACAGCGGAATGAACCGCCAACTTATCCAGCATATGTTTTACGCAGCGGATGCCCTTCCAGCCGCAACCCATCACTGGGATATAACATAACATAACATAACATAACATAACATAACATAACATAACATAACATAGCATAGCATAGCATAATATAGTAATGTAATGTAATGTAACGTAACGTAACGTAACGTAACGTAACGTAATATAATATAATATAATATATTTCCACCCCTAATATTCATGCTGATTTAAAAAATAATGGACTTTACTTTTATAGTGCATATCAAGAACTTCAGTGGATAATGATTAAAGACTTGGAAAGCACACAAGAACTGTAATTTTGAAATTTTGGAGCTTGACTTCCTCAATCCTCATTCATTTTCTGGATATGCCCCAGAATAGTGTTCACCTTTTGTGTTTAATAAAAGAAAGTTGCGTATTTCTGTCACTTTTTTTTTTTTAGTTAACATCCCCCCACTGAGGCTACACAGGTGGAAAGATAGAGCTAAAAAAAAAAAAAAAAAGAAATGACTGCAGATCTTGAACTGCCGTTCACACTGAGAGAACAGAGCGACGTATGGAAGGTGGAGGAGAAACGATGGAGCAACTGTGAGACTCCTGCGGAGAGAGAGATGAAAAGAAGAGCAGAGCTTGCCAATTTCATAAAGAGCTAAAGCTGAAGAGATAGAGATTGGATTCATTCTGACTGCTAAATGAGCTCTTGAAGGGCTGGAGTGACAGGACACGTCCTCAGAGAATCAGAGAAAAAGGACCACTTCTTCACATTTTTCTCTCCTGTTTCATTTGCATGCCATCCATTAGTATGATAAATACAGTGAAAAAGAGGAGACCACTAGCATGTCTTGCCCTTGCAGGGGTCTAGTTCAAGTGTTAAAGGCTATTTGATTCTCTAGTGAAGTGTCTTCCAAAGATTTGAACGCTAACAGGCTAGTTTCACTGAGTCTGCATACTGTATATTGATAGATAGCACAGTGTAGTCTTTTGGAAAGTAGTTGCTTAGGCTAAGCTAACAGGCTAATCAGCTTGGTGTACAGTTTAAGCTGTTGCGCAAAGGTAATGAAACAGTCTAACTACAGATACAAATAAAAAAGTTTATTTCTTGATTCTTGCAACATTCAAAAATCTGGGAAACAGAACAGTTTGAATTACAAGCTAGTTTCAAGGCTTTAGTGTGTGGTTTTGAGAATGCATACATTGCTAAATGAGTGGGCTGAATGCTAGGCAGTTTGAAAGCCTGATTGTTGGCGCTAATGTTTGGTTGGATGTACATTTTGTTGAGATACTGTAAATCTCACCAAGGACTTTGTACACATCTGAGAGAAGGCAAACAGGTGATGGTGTTTGTGGATTTGTTTAATGATCCTCTGCTGAGATTTTGAGAGGTTTAATGTGTTTTATTTCAGTTGAGTTCATTTAAGCTCATGTCCACACGTACACATGCGTTTTCTTCTTGTTCCAACCATAAATTTACTGAGACAGAATTAAATAGACTAAGAAAAAGACTAATCAAACCCAAAATGCAATCTCAGAAAAAGCAGGCTCGTAGGCATATCACGCAGTCTTACTTTTAAAGTAAATGCGTCTTGTTTTAATAATAATAATGTTTGGATTTTTTTAACGCCAAAACAAGACTGAAATATTAATTAAGAGGAGGATGTTTTGCAGTGCGCAGTGTGAACGGCTTTCTGAATACACATGAATTTGCAAACAGCAGTGTTTTGCGGTGATCTGCATCAGACTGCAGTAAATATTAAAGAACAAAGAGCCACTGCCAGACACAAAAACTTTGTTTGCCAGGGCGTCTGAGATGCCATCACACAGTGAGTGGTGTTGTCTATTGTGTGTGTGTATGCGTGTGTGTGTGTGCAATAGAGATGACAGGACAGACGATTGGAGGAGTATTTGCCTGGCTCCAGGTGTTACAGTGCGTTTAATTACACTCATGACAGATTAACGAGACAAACTGCTTCCTAAACTCACTCACACACACTCACACACATGCACACACACACTCATTCTGGACTAATTACCTTTCAGTACTCAGAATCTACTGCAAAGCTAGCATCACACTCACACAATTTATCATAGCATGATTTATTCAAACACACTCGCACTATCATGGCAACCCAACTTAGTGCCTCATAAGGACAGACAAACAGTCATAATGAATAAACAGAGGGGGACCTAATATTAACCAGCTCCAGCACTAGCGCTCTCATTCATCAAAACAATAGAGCAGCTTCATTAGCGACTGAAGCAAAACACCCGGTCTGCGATTTCATCCAGACGAGCTTCTCTTTTTTTTTTATCCCAAACGTGGGCACTCACATGAACACTGAAAGCAGTTGAGACAGTCCTCGTCCCCAGAGCGTCTGTCTACAGGTAACGGCACAGACGACAGCAGCTTGACTTCAAAACACAAATGATTTCATCCATATGGTGGAGCGGGGGTTTGGGAATGAGGAGGGGGAAATCTGGGATTCTATGTGTGTGTGTGTTTGAAAAGTAAAGTGTTGCAGGAGGTGCAGAGAAAGAGCTCATTAAGTCAAGTATTCTGGCACCTGGGAGGCTTTCGCACGCTGGTCTGAAGCTGGTCTTCCTCTGGGGCTGATGGCTGCTCACCGCTTGGTGCAGTGGATTGTAGGAAAAGAGAGAAATCAACATTCCTTCCAAATGCCGGCAGACCTGTCCAATGCTCTCCTGTGTCTGGGAAACAGAAAAGAGACCTTGCTTTATTCATTTTTGTCTTTTTCATAGTAAAAGAATATAATATTGTGAAGGAAAAATGTTTCAAATTAAGTTTACATGAAAGCTATTTTGTGTTAAACTGACAATGTTGAAAGTTGAATATAGGGTTACACTTTACAATAAGGTTTCATTAGTTAATGTATTTACTAACAAGAACTAAGTTTGAACAGTACTTGTACAGCATTTATAATTCATAGTTCAACATTTACTAATGCGTTATTAACATCCAAATTCAAACATATATATATATATATATATATATATATAAATACAAAAACATAACTTCAAAACAAATGTTTATTTTGGATGCCATTATTCATGATTAATCTTTGCCCAGCACTTGTCAATTTATAGATGTATCATTTTCGAAGCAAAACTGCTGAAGTTAATAGGACTTTAAAGACAATAGTGTGATTTTAATTATATTCATCTTCTTACAGATCAATAAAAACAACTAAAATGACTGTATTCTGCATACCGATGCAGAAAAATGCAAACTGGTGAAAATGGAAATTAAAGTACATATATTTGAAGATGTTACTAGAGTTGTCAAAAGTAACAGCTTCGCTATACCAGTCGGTAATTAAAATAAATAAATAAATAAATTATTAAATCAATGATCATTTCAGCCATTCACAGTCAAATCTGTTGCGCATGTGAACACAATTGTCAATCAGCAGCCTTCAAGAATCCACTCAGCATAACTCAGAAAGCAAGCAGGAAATGATATACTTTTCATTTTACAAAAAGTTATGCACTTTTTTGATTCCCGTTTTCACAAGTTTGCATTTTCAACCCCACCAAAACTCTGCTGTCGTGTAGATGAATGGCCAAAGCAAATAAAAGTTTAACATTTTTTGTCGGAATTGATGTCATCTTTCACCCACTGAGATACAAACAAACATCTAGCTCTTGCTCTCTCTATCTCTCTCCCTCTTTCTCTCTCTCTCTCTCCGGCAGGTTTGGAGTGGGCTGTGTTGTTTTGTTACTGTGAGAAATGAATGGCTTTTCAGGGACAGAACTCACACAAAGCTCTCTGGCCGTCTCAAGAACAGGAAGTGCCAACAAAGACACCGTGTAGAATGAAAAGGCAGGAAGGTCGGAACAATCGCCGTCTGTTAAAGTGTTTTCTGAACGAGTAAACCACTGAAGCGGAGATCTCACTTTTACTTTCCACCTTTTGCATCTCAACACAGACTTTAATTCTCCTAGGGGTTTTTTTTTTGCCAATAAAGCTTGCCAGAAATCACCCATCATTCTTGGTGGCGCTCCAAATATGCTAAATACATTCAATCACACACCTAATGTGCTTCCTTTGTCCTTTATTTTGTCGCATTAGCACTAAAAAGCTTCCTGTGTTAAATGCTTCCAGCAAGTCCATTTTATTCTCACTAAAATCCCTTGAACGCACTTCATGTTGCACTGTAATTATGATTTCCAGACTTTAAAGCGAGACCTTCCCAGGAGGACCCAAATGCAGCACTGAGTTCATTAAATTTCCATTCTCAAACAGACATCCGCAAGTAAAATGCAATTATCACCATATTGCCCTAAAATATTGTGTTATACATTTTTCATTCTATACTGAAGCAGTGTTTCTGTTCAGTGTCCAAAAAGTTTAAATGTGGGCTTCACTGTCCTCATCCCTTCATCTTTTCCCTAAATTCCCTCTTTCTGACATACTTGGCTGTCTCGCAGTGTAAATCTGATGCTTAATCCAGCAAACAGAAGTGCACTTCATTTCAGATGCTTCAGCTGTTAGTGTCTGTGGACATTGTGTTGAGTGAAGCTTCATATGAGACCATTATGTGAGAAACCGAGCGGTTATTGAAAGTATTAGTACTGTATTTGAGTCCTGACTTTGATGTCAATGCAATATCAGTCACATTGGGATAAAGCATCAACTAAATGGAAACTTTTTGATGAAACATTTTCCCCATTTCCAATTTCCCCATTGCCAATTTGCCATAGCCCCTGCCAATTTCGATTTTATGAGTGTTTGCAGAGCTAATAGGAGAGGTGGAGGCATTGCTGCCCTGTTTTAAGATGTCTATGAGTGTAAACAAGTGTCATTTGGCGACTATTTGTCCTTTGAATATCTGAGTATAGCATTACAGGGTGCTTTACGCATTTTACTGATCATTATCGATAGACCTCCAAATTATTCTCCAACTTTTATTGATGATTTTACAGAGCTGTTATCAATAGTAACCTCTGACTTTGACTATTTTACTATTGCTGGGGATTTTAATATTCACATTGATAATCCAGAAATCAATGCTGTAAAAGAACTCTGACTCAGCATGTACAAGGACCCACACACAATTGTGGACACACTCTAGATTTACTTATAAGTAAGGGCTTACACATTTCTTCGACTGTTGTTAAGGGTGTCGCACTATGTGATAATTTCTGTGTTTTCTTTGATATATTGATCACTTCAGCCATTGAAGACAGATCTGTCCCTGTCAGAAAGAGATGCATAAATGAGATCACCAGTGAGCAGTTTATGAAGGCCATATTGCTAGCACCAAGCATATCTGCAGACTCTGATTTTCTCCTTGATTTGTTTAACTCTAAAGTTAAGAATGTCATGGATGACATTGCTCATGTTAAAGTCAGGAAGAGGACTGGGAGACAGAAAACACCTTGAATAAAATCAACAGCAGTAAAGATGATAAAATGACTGAGTGTTACTGAAAAAGCTGAGTGTTTGTGAAGGAAGACAAAACTAGTAATCCATTATAACATCTATAAAGACAGTCTTCATGCTTTTAATGTGGAACTAAACATTGCTAGGCAGACTTTCTTTTCAAACCTTATAAACAGCACCCTAAATAACACTCGCACTCTCTTTGCAACGGTAGAGAGACTCACAAACCCCCAGTAGGATTCCCAGTGAACTACTCTCTGAAAGCAAATGTAATGAGTTTGCTCATTCCTTTACCAATAAGATCAATAATATCAGAAAAGCAATCTTCTTCAAAGTTGTGTCGACGTCAGACAAGCTCAACCACAACTTAAAAAATCAGACAGTATGCCTGATTTCATGGCAAATGATGGTAAAATCTTAGAAGAGATCGTGCAGATTATGAAAACATCAACCTGCAGTCTGTTTAACTGTCTAGAAATGGATCTCCAAAAAGTGGTAAATGCTTCACTTCTCTCAGGGATTTTTCCAAACTCACTTAAAACTGCAGTTGTTAAACCCCTCTTAAAAAAGAGCAAGCTGAATAACACCCTATTGAGCAATTACAGGCCAATTTCAAATCTCCCTTTCATTGGCAAAATCATTGAAAAAGTTGTTTTTAACCAGGTTAACACGTTCTTAAGCTCCAAGGGATGTTTAGACAATTTTCAATCTGGTTTCAGAATCAATGATATTCGCCTATATACGGATTCAGGAAAACTAACAGTGCTGGTATTGCTTGATCTCAGTGCTGCATTTGACACTGTCGATCACAGCATACTTCTGGATAGGCTGGAAAACTGAGTTGGGCTGTCTGGGACAGATCTTACCTTGAAGGGAGAGGTTATTATGTCAGTATAGGTGACCATAGGTCGAGGTGGACACCCATGACATGTGGAGTCCCACAAGGTTCAATTCTGGCACCTCTCCTGTTTAACTTTTATATGCTCCCACAGCCAAATAATGAGAAAGAACCAAATCTCCTACCACAGCTATGCTGATGACACTCAGATCTACATAGCCTTACTGCCTAATGACTACAGCCCCATTGACACACTGTGCCAGTGCAGTGATGAAATTAACAGTTGGATGTGCCAAAACTTTCTTTAGTTAAACAAAGAGAAAACTGAAGTCATTGCATTTGGGAACAGAGATGAGGTTCTCAAGGTGAATGCGTACCTTGGCTCTAAGGGTCAAACAACAAAAAGTAAGGTTTCAGTTTCAGTAGTCATGTCAAAGCAGTAACTAAATCAGCAAACTATCATCTCAAAAACATTGCAAGAATTAGATGCTTTGTTTCAAGTGAGGACTTAGAGAAACTTGTTCATGCTTTTATCACCAGTAGGGTGGATTACTGTAACGGCCTCCTCACTGGCCTTCCCAAAAAGACAGTCAGACAGCCGCAGCTCATCTAAAACCCTGCTGCCAGGATTCTGACCAGAGCTAGAAAATCAGAGCACAGCACACCTGTTCTCAGATCTTTACACTGGCTCCCAGTTACATTCAGAATAGATTTTAAAATATTATTACTTGTCTATAAATCACTAAATGGCCTAGGAACTCAATACATTACATATATACTCACTGAATACAAACCTAACAGATCACTCAGATCTTTAGGATCATATAAACTAGAAATTCCAAGAGTTCAGTCAAATCAGGGTGAATCGGCCTTCAGCTACTACGCCCCCCGCTGCTGGAATCAGCTTCCAGAAATTATAAGATGTGCTCCAACATTAGGCACATTCAAATCAAGACTGAAAACACATCTGTTTAGCTGTGCCTTTACTGAATGAGCACTGTGCTACGTCCGACAGATCGCACTATTATGTCTTTCTTTTCTTTTTTCATTCTTTTATAACCTGTTTTAACACATTTTTTATCTGTTTTTAATCTCTGTTATTATTTGTTTTTTATGTTCTTATACTTCTCTCTTTTATTCCTGTTTATGTAAAGCACGTTGAATTGCCACTGTGTATGAAATGTGCTATATAAATAAATGCCATTGTTTGAAGAAAATGGAATGCCAAATGTGTCAACATTCTTTTTTTTGGCACTGCTATTGTGTTAAAAATACAGCTGTAGATACAAAAAGGTGCCATGTTTGTATTAAATTTTAGACAATAATGTTTTAATCTCAGAAGCCAAATTAGTGTTAGTTAAAATTAGTTATTAGTTAAAATAACTGATATGAATTTAGTAATTATGACTAATCGTCATTTTTTGTGAAAACAAAAATTAATCTACAGTAACTGCACTCAAAAAATTGACTTTTGCTGCTTGTTCAAACTACTTATTTAAAATGAGTATTCATTAAATAAATTAATTTAAACAGTGGTTAGCACAGTGTCACTCACAGCAAGAAGGTCGCTGGTTCGAGTCCCCACTGGGCCGCGTGGGTTTCCTCTGGGTGCTCCAGTTTCCCCCACAGTCCAAAGACATGCTCTATAGGTGAATTGAATAAACTAAATTGACCATAGTGTGTGTAAATGCGAGAGTGTATGGTTGTTTCCCAGTAATGGGTTGCGACTGGAAGGGCATCCACTGCGTAAAACATATGCTGGAATAGTTGGCGGTTAATTCTGCTGTGGCTACCTCTGAAATAGAGACTAAACCGAAGGAAAATGAATGAATGAATAAACATGCATTTTCACTTCCTGCATCTTTCATCAGGTTGGAAATAAATGTGGATATCCAGACCCCATATTCATATACTTTGTAGAGAGTTCATATTCCCTAGAAATGCCCTCAAAAAATATTACTTCACCTTTAAGAATTAGCGCTTGTGTCTTAATGAAAGCCAAAATGGCAGTCAAACGCTAACCTAAGGGCAACATAAATGTATCTCTACAATCTCTCTCACCAGAAAGAAACCTCTGTGGAGGAGGAAGGAGGAGGATGAGACTGGAATACATTTAACTCTTTAATTAGTCTTAATGCACATGAAGCACCTTATCAGTACATGCCTCCGAGGGCTTCATCTCAATCTCGCTCTAAAGTTTTACAATCATATCAGAACAAAACTTAATATGGCCGAAAACTTTGATCTGCTATCGGAGCGTTTCATTGGGCCCCGCGGTGTTTCCTTTTTAGGGTTTACTCTCTAGAAACCCTCTCTCACATGCATATTTGAGTATAATGAGTGTCTTGAGACACTGGTGTGATCTTTAGTTTCATGTTCTTTTTTTTCTATTCCTGTTCCTACTAAATCTATTGCAGGGTTGAGTATTAATGTGAATTTCCCATTTCCCTTTCTCTATTGTATATTGAGATATATAATGAGGTGTATTTCACTGCATGATGACTGAAATTGGTAGGATCTATCTTTTATTTGTTAATCCATTTACATAAACATGTTTTGCCTATTTTTGTCTTGTCTCCAACAGTTTGTATCCTTAGGAGTACAGATAGAAAAAACAATTAAGTTTATTCCATTAAATCCTTCTGGATGCTCACTTAGTATCTTCATATAAATGATTTTATGATTCCTCAGAATCACACTCACCAATGACATACAGCAGATCTTGTTTCTTGGCATATGGCTGTTTGTCACAAGAAGACAAGCTTTGATTGACCTCAGGTCAACCATGGTTTATTGCTATTCCTTCATTGTATTTTTATGGTGGTGATTCGGCCGTGTATTTAAAAAATGGCACTTCCTGTATTGTTGTTTTCCTGTATTGTTGTAGCATGCACAAGTCACAGTTCTCTGTAAACCAATCAGTGTTCAGCAGTGAGTCTAGCTCCGCCCTTTAGACATAAAGGTTCCCAAAAAGACTTTATGGTATGGTTTACTGTTTTGGTACTATTAAACACTTGTGATAGTGGATACGAAAATAATTACATACCGTGTTGTATCAAACCTATGGCTCTGTGGAAATGAGTCATACTTGTGCAAAAATTATATTTTGTATATTCAGAGATGCTCTTCTCCAGACCTTAATTGCAACAAGTGGTTATTTGGGTCACTATTGCCTTTCTATCAGCTGACCCATTCTGCTTATTCTCTTTCCTCTGACCTCTGATTTTCACTGAAACTCACTGGATATTAACTCTTTTTTTTTGGACCATTCTCTGTTAAAACCAGGGATGGCTGTTTGCATGACGATCCAAGTAGATCAGCAGTTTCTGAAATCAGACCACCCCATGTGACACCAACAACTTCACACTGAAAGTCACCTTAGTTCTCCATGATGATGCTCAGTTTGAACTTCAGATCTTCTTTATTATGTCTACAGGGATTATTTGATATTTGTGTTATAAGCATTTGTTTTAATTGTTATTTTAAATTTGTTTTAGATCTGAGAGATCTCTGTCGTTCTTTTAAAAAAATCCACACAAACTGAGCAGGTTAATCCAAATCGTGCAGGTGAATAGATTTAATAGGCTTTTATCCGCACATAAACAAGTGGTCATAGTCGAAGAAACACCCATATTTGATAACGTTATCAGTGATGAAGTAGATTCAACATATAATTACAATATTTAAACATCCCTGCATTCGTTCAGTGGGCCGTTACCTTAAGGGAAATTATAAAGTAACTCAATAATATATGGTTGATCGTGAAAGCAATCAAAACTCAGAGAGAGAGAGAGAGAGAGCAGAAACCTGAAATCACCGCACCGCTGCTAAATTTCACACAGAGTGGCTGATCTAACAAACCTCACAGAGGAACCTTAAAAATAGCACCGAGAGGCTCCTAATCAAACACACATCCCTGTTTGGCCTTCTGACAACACTGTGTGCGACCTGTTATGTCTTATCCGATATTAACCGTGGGTGCGAGCATGGCGATCCTCTCTGCTGGAAACCACAGCTTTGTTTTCTCCTCAGGCCTTGTTTGCTGGGTTGCAGGCGGGAGGAAATCATGCTGGTCTTTTTTTGTACTGACTCATGACCCACGCGTTAAATAAGATATTGTTGGCTTTAATTAAAGTGGCATGGAGATATTAGCCGGATGAACATTCCCTGCTGCTGGCTGGCGGTTGGCCACGCATTCATACATGCTGGTACATGCAGGGAAACGTGGGCGCTGTGCACATCGGTGGCAAGAATAACATCTTGATTTAGTGGAAGCTGCGGCACTGAGGGGTAGTGCTCTCATTTGCAGTGTGGGAAGACCCAAGTTAAATACATGTCCAGTGTAATTTTAGAGTTATTTAATATTTAGAATTATAGACACTAAAAAATATATGGGTCAAACACGGTCAAACCCCAACCGTTGGGTTATAAATTTGTTTGAATTCAATTTTAAACCCAACTATTTTGTTTATATCTGACCAAGCATTATGTTGTAACACACACACACACACACACACACATATATATATATATATATATATATATATATATATATATATATATATATGAACTCGCCCCCCACTGACTCTTTTGCCATAACTTACACTCCCCATAAACACTGCATTATTTAATATTTACACAATTAAAATTGCACATATTCATTACACTGTTGCACTAATTCATCTTGAATTGTACATACCCACTGTACATATACATTTGTAATTATGTTCATATCTATCTGCATGCTTCTGATTATTAATAGCAACCTGTACATATTTTCATCTATTGTAAATCTCTGTTCTCTGTATTACATCCATCTGTAAATATCACCATAGTTTTTTTTTTTTTGCACTTTATAAGTTATACCTATATCCTGCACTTGCTGCTATTGCACTCCTGGTTAGACCTAAACTGCAATTCATTGCCTTGTACTTGTACATGTGTAATGACAATAAAGTTCATTCATTCGTTCATTTTCTTTTCAGCTCAGTCCCTTTATTAATCAGGGGTCGCCACAGCGGAATGAACCGCCAACTTATCCAGCATATGTTTTACGCAGCGGATGCTCTTCCAGCTGCAACCCATCACTGGGAAACATCCATACACACTCATTCACACACTACGGACAATTTAGCTTACCCAATTCACCTGTACCGCATGTCTTTGGACTTGTGGGGGAAACCGGAGCACCCAGAGAAAACCCACGCGAACACGGGGAGAACATGCAAACTCCCCACAGAAACGCCAACTGACCCAGCCGAGGCTCGAACCAGTGACCTTCTTGCTGTGAGGCGAACGTGCTACCCACTGCGCCACCATGCAGCCTGACAATAAAGTTGAATCTAATCTAAAATCTAATCTAATATACGTTTTATTTTGATTTATTTTAATAGTTTGTCAAAAAAAAATAATTTCAATAATATTTTAGCTCACAAAAAGTAGCAAGATAAATTATTTAAATCAGTTATATTAAGTAATTTAATACAATTTTTATAATAAAATTGTAGTTTAATGTAATAAAAATATAAAAAAGCATACCAAAGTATATTATGTATGAAGGTAGATACCTGTAGGTAGGTAAAGAATGCCCTTTGTCTTTTTAGTCTATATATGATAGCATTTATACATTTTCTGCTTTTCTGTAAACTGGATCCACTGCAGCAAATCTTACATCTTTTCAGAAAACTGCGCTGTCGGATTCATTTGATGCAAATCTCAAACCTCTGGTGTGCAGCAAACAAACCCAGGCCTGAGGGCACGGTGTATCTGCATGTGTGTGTGTGTGTGTGTGCTACCTGCAGTGAAACACACATTTACTTGCAGTGAAGCAGCAGCGGTGTGTGTTTGCGCTGCTGTTTGTTTATTCCAGTCACATCTGATGGCTGCACCGCTCTGGCTGCCAGCAGTAGATTCTCCTCTTTCATTGCCTGTGCTCTGACTGCTGTGTGCGGCACCATCATTAGCACACAAAGCAGGATTGATAACCTCCTCTGCAGTGGCACTGGCCTGGAGACACCGTGCGCGCGTGTGTATGTGTGTGTGTGCGTGTGTGTGTGTGTGTTAGTAATGTTCTCTGCCTGACGCTCTCATTACAGACCACTGAGAAATATTTTACCTCGTCTGATAGAAGTTCATGTTGACTGTTTTCAGTCTGGTTTAAAGGGACAGTACGACATTATATTATTGTCATTATAATATGAATATTAATAAATGATACTACATATAATAATAGTAATAATAATAAGATAGATAGACAGACAGACAGACAGACTGATTCATTCATTCATTCATTCATCATTTGAAACAATTGATTTTATATTATGATTAATTAATGTATGTGTGTATTATGCATTTACGTATGTGTGTATGTACAGTATTTGTTTGTTGGATTGATCATATTTAAAATAAAATGAAAATTGGTTTGGTTAACACTATTAATACTACTAGTAATAGTATTTATTTTTTATTTATTTGTTTGGATTTTATTTATAAAAACATTTATTATTATAAGTAGTGGTCGTAGTAGTATGAATAAGACTAGTAAATATTTATATTTATTTTTTATTTTCATTATTTATCCATTAATTCATTTGTAGAAAAAATATAGAATTATTCTTTCTATTATATTCCAATTATTTATTTACTAACGTATAGTTGTTGTTGTTGTTGTTGTTGTTGTTGTTGTTAATATTCTTATTATTCTTATTATTATTATTGATGGAAGTGTTGGCGCGTCCCTCATAAATATAAAATAAATTTCTTTAAATAAAATAATTCCTTCTGAAGCCATTTGTGAGAGAAAAGATCAAAATATAGGCCTTTCACATAGAAACATTTTCCTTTCTAATTGTCAAACAAGCACAACAGGGTTTTGATATATCCCAGAATGCTGTATAATACTCTTTTGGGTTTTACCTACTCAAAAAAGTCATACAGTTTGATTGAATATAGGGAACATAAACAATGACATATTTTACATTTTGGAGAACTGTCTCTTCAGTGCTATATCTCTTTTTAATCATGTGCACTTGTATTACTCCTGGCAACAATAAATAATCCACACAGAATATCAACAAGGTGTAAATGTGACATCAGGTCAAATATCATGAATTCATGTGAGCTTTTGTACAACGTTTCTCACAGTAACACACAGTAAAAGACAACAAGAGCATTTCTCAAATTTCTAAATCTTCCTCTGAGCTGACAAGGACCTTCACGCGGCATGACACTCACTCGGTTGATTTCATACAGTCTTTCTGGGGTTTGTTTTCAGTGCGATTCCCTGCAGACAGTGATAATCTGTTTTGGAAAGACTGTGAAAAAGAGACGAGGAGCGAGGATCTGACAGGAATTATGTCATATGTTGTTATTAGGCTTTGCATTCTGCTTCTGTACAAAGACAAAGTGTGTCTTCATGAAGGAAGGCTTTATTTATGCTCGATGCCGATACGCATATACTTTTTCCTTGATCAGTTCAAAATGTTAAAGGTTTTGTGCATCATGTTCAGCTGTACCAAACGGGATGCCATTTCCTGATTATGACATTTATATTGATGTTGGTTAAGCATGACTTTGACAAACTATTTATAATGAATAATGAATGCATTAACAAGTAAGATAGATAGATAGATAGATAGATAGATAGATAGATAGATAGATAGATAGATAGATAGATAGATAGATAGATAGATAGATAGATAGATAGATTAGATAGATAGATAGATAGATAGATAGATAGATAGATAGATAGATAGATAGATAGATGGATGGATGGATGGATGGATGGATGGATGGATGGATGGATGGATCGATGGATGGATCGATGGATGGATCGATGGATCGATGGACGAACAGCTATATTAATAAATACTTTAGTCGTCTGCGCGCCCGACAGCGTTTGAGCAGCACTGCGGCTCCGCCGACTACAATGTCCAACAAAACATCACATAAATCCAAGTCTGGAAAAACATTTGGTGGTGTATGTGTCCGAATGTCCAATAATTCGTCTCTGGTGAAACTAATTGTAGGAATGTGACTCAAGACGGGACAAACTAACAAAAACACAAAAACAACTGCAAAGCACGACACGGAGGCGGCCATCATTGTCGGCGCCATATTGTCATTCATCTCATACCAACCTACAGGCAGAAACTGAAAACAGCCAAACCTGCATTAAGATCTGTGAAAAGATGGACTACCGAAACACAGCGGGATCTACAAGCCTGTTTCGACCTCACTGACTGGAATGTTTTTTAAGCTGCTGCAAACGATCTGGATGAGCTTACAGAGACTGTAACATCT
>CAIGQV010018299.1:13955615-13970315 GCA_903798115.1 Danio jaintianensis | reverse complement strand
ATTCATTCATTCATTCATTCATTCATTCATTCATTCATTCATTCATTTTCCTTCAGCTTAGTCTCTGATTTATCAGAGGTTGCCACAGCGGAATGATTCATTCATTCATTCATTCATTCATTCAGTCATTCATTTTCTTTTCGGCTTAGTCCCTTTATTAATCAGGGGTCGCCACAACTGAATGAACCGCCAACTTATCAAGTATATGTTTTACGCAGCAGGTGCCCTTCCAGATGCAACCCAGTACTGGGAAACAACCATACACTCTCACATTCACACACACACACTCATACACTACGGCCAATTTTGTTTCACCTAATTCACCTATAGCGCATGTCTTTGGACTGTGGGGTACCAGAGCACCAAGAGGAAACCCATGCCAACATGGGGAGAACATGCAAACTCCACACAGAAATGCCAACTGGCCCAGCCAGGACTCGAACCAGCGACCTTCTTGCTGTGAGGCGACAGTGCTAACCACTGAGCCACCGTGCCGCCATTATTGGTTTATTCATTATTTGAATTGTTTGTTTGTTCACTCATTGGTTTGGTTCATTTATTATTCATTCATCAATTCATTCATTTGCTGTGTAGCTTGGTGTATCGATCAGTTCACTGATTAACCACCAAACCAATTAATACATTTATTGTCCATGTCCTGATTTGTTTGCATGTTGGTTCGTTAAATTATTCGTTCATTCTTTAGAGCAGTTGTTTGCATTATTGGTTAAGTATTCACTTTGTTGATCTAATCAATCAGCAACCCAATCAACCGAACAAATCAACTAAAGTGGTAAACTTAAAATTTATTTAACCTATATTTATAGCTAATTTAGATCACTTGGAAAAGTGTCAAATAAATGTTTGCTTTACCACATCCTGTACCCCACTATATGTTGAGACAAATGTTTTTCTTGTCAAACTTTCATACTGACTCATAACTCTATTCTTACTTCACATGAGCTTTCAAAAGTGGGTCATGTTGACGAGTTTGTCAGATAGGTTGCAATGCATATAATTGTATTGAAGTAGCTTTCAAAGTAACATCAACATTTTGATTGATGTTAACTCACCACTAAAACAAGATGCTTGACATCTCATTTCCTCAACATGTTCACACGAGATGTCACTTCATGTTTTGAACACGTCTACCTGGCGGTCATTTAATTTCCCTTTGCTTTGGCTTCACAGTTCAGCTTGACAATTTGGCACCATCTTTTTCCAATTTTGTTGAGAAGCATCAAAAGCAAACCACGAGTGCTTGAGGTAGCATAGACGTCAAAGTCACTTAAGCAGCTTCTTTCCTGTGGCTAATGAAAATGGCCCAAACACACACCGGCTGGCTTTACTCATCTGGAATATGTTCAGCCAAACACAGATCAATAAGAGCGCCAATGAGGATCGCTCAGGGCATGGCAACCGCTCTGAACATCACCCTCTGAAACGAAACACGTCCACCGGGCCTGGAACAATTAAAGCCAAATGGAAAGCAATAGAGGAAACGAAAGGGCGAAAGGGAAGCGGGGAAAAACAAAATAGCGGAGGAGTAGATGGAGGAAGGTTAAATGGTCTTATCAGTGACTACCCATGATGCCACAGTGATGGGCGGCTCATGATGAGACAGCTGGGACGTGTTTCTGATATCTAAAAGGGCAACCAGAGAGATGATTGGCAGGCCACAGCATAAAAAAAGAGTGCGCATGTTAAGTGGATTGTCACTCCAGTTGGGAATAATGAGCCTGGAATGACACTTTAGCGGGATGCCTAGGATCAGACAGCAGGAGAACCCGCACGTTCCTCAAAAATGAAACAAAAAAAAAATCATCATGCATTATTCAGAGCCAGGATACCTCTCTTTTTTTCTTGGCTTTTCCTTTTCTTTCAGAAAGAAATAAGTGCTTGTGCCATGCTGATAAGTCTGCTGTGCTAAGTACTACCTACTCTGTGCATCCCAAACTTCCCCAACGCTTCAGCAGATGCGGTGTTGCTCTTATTCAATTTGTGAGTGTTGTGAGGAAATATGGGGAGTTGCCTGTAGTCAGATGTATAATTAATTGAGCCCACTGTAGAACCCAAAGAAAAATGTCATATATCTGTTTATAGACTATATTTATACTCCCCTTGCTTTTTATGTACAGACTTTGCAATATATATGGGTGCCAAGAAGAAAAGAAGTGGCTGGAGGAAAAAGATTCTGGTTCAAATTCCTAGACAGTTCCATTGAAAAGCTTTATTACCAAAGTATTTAGATGACAGCTAGTCGACCAGCTAGTCAACGTTGTGTGGGTAGACCTAGTTCATCTGGTCACAAGATGCACACTGGTGACTGATTCTAGAACCTCAAAGCACCGAACAGTGCCGAAGGTGCCATTTTGCAGTTCTGGAGGAAATAGAACAGATGGGGGTTGTGTTGGTGCCGTGACCCGGATGTGATTGTGGTTGAGTGTAATGAAGGTGGCTTCAAGAGGTGGAATAGGGTCAATTGCTACAGATTGTTTTTTAGCATTCTTGTTAGCATGTTTATGCCAGAATGCCTGTTCAAGTCCTGCTTGGAACAGGGTGAGTAGAACTGGAGGGGCTCCATTGGTGGTTTTATCCAGATGGGAATACAGTTTAGAGGGGTAGTAATGAAGGCCAGTTAGCTGTGCAGGTGATAGCATATCCACTTCCCTTCCCTTGTTAGCATATCCACTTCCCTTGCCCAAACACTGGTATGAGTTCTTGGAGAAGGCTAAATAGAACTGGAAAGGTCACATTTATACATTGATCACTTGATGTAAATGAGGTTTGGGGTGATTAGTGTAATGGAGATCCACTAGAAAGAGCTTCGTAAGTAAACCTCGTTTCCCTGATCCAACACACACGGTTCAACCAGGCCTTGCCCACTTGGACAGAACTTGGGACTGTTTTTGAGAGTTCAGAAACAAACCAGAGATTGACTAACTTATAGGTGGACTAATCTTGCAGATCTATTTCAGTTATTTATTTATTTTTCTTTCACATTACCTTACACATCATTTCATATCTTTTTGAGCATTATACACTCCAATGATACATGATAATGATATACACTCCAACGATACCTAAATTGGGTTTGTAGCACACTGTGATCAAGAACTATTATCATTTTAAATGAGGTATATAAATTTCTGGGTTGAATCCAAAAGTGGGAGCACTGGGTAGCAGGTAAAACTAACATTGCACAGTAAAAGAAGCAGAAACTGCAAAAAGCTTAATAGGACTCTTTAAACTGCATTTTGTTGAACAGTACATCTGATTATGTTCTGTTTAAATGTGTGTGTGGACTTGCCTGTACTTTTGGCTTGTACCTGTGCTGAGGTGTGCCTCGATGGCAGCTGCTATCGTTGGGCTGCAAGATGCCATGTGCTCTGACAGTACCATCTGTGCAACAGGAGCCAGATGCCAACCTGTCCCAATCATGTCATGCCAAGGCCTGTACATACCCTCTGCAATCACCACAAGTAATGAATCTAGCGCCCTGTCATTCATTAAATACTCAAACCCTTTAGACAGGGAAACAAAGGACTGTGTTTATCTTGCCATGCATTACACAGTGGGATGCTGTGATCCTGTGGGTATGGGTCACTTTAGGGTGGATCGGCTGTCAGTCAAATGGGCAAAGGAAGGACAACTGGTTTCAGAACAGTTAAACCAAGCAGTTAGATCACATCAGGCCATACAAAACAACATACTGATAGACTTCAGGAGAGACTGAACATTCAGTTCATCTCACAGGCGGCAAAATGCCCAATTCTGAGTGATAATCTTTGGTCTTGAGTAATATTCTTTAGAAAACTTGATTTGACTTTGAATGTCTTGCTATTTCTTAAAGTTTTGTAAAGGTAATTGCAAAAGCTGTATAACGAATCAAAAAGGGGAGTTATTGTTAGTGTCAATAGCCTTGTGGTTAGCACGTCCATCGACATATAGCACTCAGCTGCTCACGGCTCGAGGTACTTTGTCAATCCTTCCCCTCTCTCTCACCATGCATTCCTGTCTACACTTCACTGTCCTATAAAAACAAAGGTTAAAAAAAAACCTAAAAACAGAAGAGTCATCATGTTTTTAGCGTCTTTTGAGTCATAGTTGCAAATCAGATGTGCTGAAGAACTTAACTACTGTCTAGCACTGGGTTCAAATATACAATAAAAGTCTGATTTGGCATAATACATTTGATATAAGATATTTTGGAGATTTCATAATCAAAAGCATGCAAGAATTGATTGTGCTAGTGTGTCATAATGGTAGTCTGGGACGCTTAACAGTGTCCCAACAGAAAGACAATCATAGAAAATTGAAAGAGAGAGAATGCTATTAGTGCTGTTAGGTGGAATAATGGACTGGATTGTCCATGGTCCAGTTTCCTTACATCATTTGCACTTTGACGACATAACAGCCAGTGTAAAGAACATTTTGAAGATCTTCATAGAATCTCCATCAATGACAATAAATAAGAAAATAAAGAAGTGTAAAACATAGCATTTCAGCAGCCATTCTTTAAATATGCTCATTATTTTCCAGAAGGCATTTGTTAGTTCTGCCTTTTCAATCATCACAAACATCACACATGTTGTTAAAACGAATGATGATTGGTCAAGAAGTGTAGTGTAAGCTTGTCTATGACAGAACAAAAATGTTGGAGGCAAGATCATGTAAATTTACACAGTGACTCACAACAGGCAAAACCGTAGTGAAAGTTCATTTGTTAGGGGCTTAATATAGCTATACTAATATAATACTAGAACTCAGTGTTTGATTTAAGCTGTAAAAAAAAAAAAAATTGTAAAATTTACGGTAAAAAAAACAGGCCGCTGTGGTTGAGACATACAGACATACAGTAAAGACATTTCATAAAATTTACAGTAAATTCAGTTTGTATATAGTAAAACAGTTATTTGGCATTTATAGTAATGACACTTAATGTTAACCAGGTATCATTTTTAATGTAGCATTCATACAGTTTATTACCGTTAAAATCATTCATTCATTCATTCGTTCATTTTCCTTCGGCTTAGTCCCTTTATTCATCAGAGGGTGCCACAGCGGAATGAACCGCCAACCGCCTTTCGAGCTGCAACCCAGTACTGGGAAACATCCATACACTCTCATCCACACACATACACTACGGACAATTTAGTTTATTCAGTTCACCTATACCGCATGCCTTTGGACTGTGGGGGAAACCGGAGCACCCGGAGGAAACCCACGCAAACACGGGGAGAACATGCAAACACCACACAGAAACACCAACTGACCCAGCTGGGGCTCGAACCAGCGACCTTCTTGCTGTGAGGCGACCACTAAGCCACTGTATCGCCCACCGTTAAAATCACTGCCTTTTTTTTTACAATGTATGTATTAGTTTAGTAAATCACTTCTATTAATGTTAATGTTGATATGTTTAAAATGTTTGCCTATCAAGACTCACTCATCTTGCTGCATTTGTCAGATTGTTGTAGTTTATTAAAACACCTTTTAAGAATGGAGTTTAAGGATACTGCGATTTACTTTTGTCCAATGCTTCACCACCTGAAGCAATACCAGTTAAGTTCAGTGACATAATATTTTCTGTCTTCATTAGTCTGCGTGTGTATGAAACTGCTCTTTCTCTCTCTCAGACTCTCCTTCTTCTGCTAATAGGCTGAACGGTGCTGGTTAGAGTTCAGAGAGAGGCTTTATTAGCTGTGGTCCAAAGAAGATGAGACAGGAAACGACAGGAACAGACTGAGAGCTACCGTGACCCAGATTTTTGGTCAGTGCACAAGACTCTCATTTTCTCTCTTTCATTTCTCTTTTAGACACACAAAGACCTTGTCTGATCATAAGAAGGAAAAAAAGCATAGGCTTCAGTAGACATTCAGCTCAACCCCCTAAAAATTGATGATTAACTCAGATGTCAGCACCCTTGCTTATTTTATTTTCATTCATTCATTCATTCATTTTCTTTTCGACTTAGTCTCTTTATTAATCTGGGGTCTTTATTAATCTATTAATCCGCCACAGCGGAATGAACCGCCAACTTATCCAGCATATGTTTTACGCAGCGGATGCCCTTCCAGCCACAACCCATCACTGTGAAACACCCATACATTCCCATTCACACACACATAGACTACAGACAATTTAGCTTACCCATGTCACCTATAGCACATGTCTTTGGACTTGTGGGGGAAAGCGGAGCACCCGGAGGAAACCCACGCGAACTCGGGGAGAACATTCAAACTCCAGACAGAAATGCCAACTGACCCAGCCGAGGCTCGAACCAGCGACCTTCTTGCTGTGAGGCGATCGTTCTACCTACTGCGCCACCGCGTCGCCCCATATTATATTATATTATATTATATTATATTATATTATATTATATTATATTATATTATTCATTCATTCATTTTCTTTTCGGCTTAGTCCCTTTATTAATCTGGGGTCGCCACAGCGGGATGAACCGCCAACTTATCCAGCATATGTTTTATGCAGCGGATGCCCTTCCAGCTGCAACCCATCACTGGGAAACATTCATACACACTCATTCACACACATACACTACGGACAATTTTAGCTTACCCAATTCACCTATACCGCATGTCTTTGGACTTGTGGGGGAAACCAGAGCACCCGGAGGAAACCCACGCGAACACGGGGAGAACATGCAAACTCCACACAGAAATGCCAACTGACCCAGCCGAGGCTCGAACCAGCGACCTTCTTGCTGTGAGGCGAACGTGCTACCCACTGCGCCACCGCGTCGCCTATATTATATTATATTATATTATATTATATTATATTAGTGTTATTTTCCATAAAGCAAAATATAATTAAATAATTTAATTAAATAATTCATTAAAATAATTATTCATTCATTCTAAATAGTCCTATATGTATTACATTATATTCCTGTAATTGTTCATTAAGCACATTATAATTATTTTATTAACTTTATTTATTTTAATAATTATTCATTTAAAATAAATAAATTCATATTTGTAATAGCACAAACATATATTATATTATGTTATATTATTCATTCATTAATTCATTTTCTTTTCGGCTTAGTCCCTTTATTAATCAGGGGTCGCCACAGCGGAATGAACCGCCAACTTATCCAGCATATGTTTTACGCAGCGGATGCCCTTCCAGCTGCAACCCATCACTGGGAAACATCCATACACACTCATACACTACGGACAATTTAGCCTACCCAATTCACCTATATTTGGACTTTTCGGGGAAACCGGAGCACCCGGAGGAGAACACGGGGAGAACATGCAAACGCCACACAGAAACGCCAACTGACCCAGCCGAGGCTCGAACCAGCGACCTTCTTGCTGTGAGGCGAACGTGCTACCCACTGCGCCACCGTGCAGCCCTATATTATATTATATTATATTATATTATATTATATTATATTATATTATTTTATATTTTGTTATGTTATGTTATGTTATATTATATTATATTATATTATATTATATTATATGCATGTTATTTTTCATTAAGCACATTATAATTAATTGTATTTATTTATGTATTTATTTATTTATTTATGTAAATTAATGTTAATTCATTAATTGTAAATAAATGCATATATGCAATAGCACAACTTTTATATTATATTGTATTATATTATATTATATTTAATAATCACATTATAAATAATTTATTCATTCATTCATTCATTCATTCAATTTTTGTTTTTACTTTTATAAAATGCATACCTGCAAAAGCAAAAAGTAGAGTATTTCTATTCACATTTAATGATAACAGCAGCTTTAGTAAGATATCATATTAATTTACATAAAGTAAGTTCTTACATTCCTACGTTATGTAATTTACTTCTTGTAACAGTAAAAAAAAAAAAAAAAACAATGGCTCCTATTCATGAAGGAGCCCGGGCCTCTTTCAAACTGCAGTGTATTGGAAATGACTAGCTCACTAAGACACTTCCTGGCAGGATTGCGTGCAAGCGTTTGTTCGTTATATGTAGAGATGTGTGTGTTTTTGATTGACAGCTCTGATTGGCTATGATGCGCCTGCTGCCGCTATGTCAGGTGTGGCGTTGAGTGACAGCCTCATGTATTACCCTTATCTGCCATATTCAAATATTCAGAATACAGCTTGTGACACATAATTGTTCGCCATTTTATCTCGTGCCACCAAAATGACATTACCTGTAGCTTCTCATGCATTGTTGTCTTTATCTCAATATGTGAGTGTTCAATGTCCACGGTGTGAGTTTTTTATTTAGATAGCTGAAAGGGACTTGAATGTATTTTTACACATTCGGGGCACGTCCTGAACTCGGGAAGGTGAACTGGGACTCGGTACAGATGGCTGGGTAAAAGAGAGCATAGCCTGACATGTCCTGTCATTTACCCAGAAGGTGTGCACGCGTGTGTAAGTGAGTGTGCTTATCTGCATTTTGTGTCGGAGAATAGCTGTCACGCACTGTCAGCTGTGGAGAGCCTAGTAATGACACATATTTATCTAGCCATATGTGCATGGATGAGGGTTACACCACATTTAAACTCTTAGAATCGCATTAGAAAAGAAAGCGCTTGAGCTGTGGCTTACTGGTTTAGTGCTTGTACAGTAGATACACAGAGACCCGGATGGGAGCTCATACAGTTTGAGTGGTGTGGGTTTGATTAGTGCGTGTTCTGATTGAGTTTCTGGGCATGTTTGCATTCAAATGGGTTGTTAAGGTTTTTACTTTTATGATATGTCCTATCAAAACATTACAATACAAATCTGTACAGTTAGTGTGTTGCAACACTCAAAATAAAACAGGTTCTTTGGCAGTTCTTTGGCTCATAATCATAGGAGAACCAATTTAGATGCTATAGAACCTGAAATGGTTCTTTGCGGTGGTTGACGTGCTATAGCACTATATACACTCTATATAAAAGGTGCTAAATAGCACTTAAAGTGGTTCCCCTATTATTACAAGCCGAATAATTACTTTTAGTGATACATAGCACCTATATATTTGTATATAGTACATTAAGCACCCCAAAGAACCACTGGAGAAGTGTTACAGGTTCTTTATAGGTTCTACGTAACACTTTTATTTAGCACCTTTTTATAGGGAAGTTTATTTTATTTTGTATTTAGATTACTTCTAGTCTGATTACTATTGTTTCATTTATATTTTCTTCTTCCTCTTTTTCTTTTTCTTTGTTTGTTTGTAGTTTATATGTATTTTATTATTATTTATTTATTTTATTTTTATTTCGGTTTGGGAGACCTGAAAATGTATTGTAATTTACATTCATTTATTTATTTATTTATTTATTTATTTATTTATTTATTTATTTATTTATTTGTTTGTTTGTTTGTTTGTTTGTTTGTTTGTTTGTTTGTTTGTTTGTTTGTTTGTTTGCTTGCTTGCTTGACTTTAAGGGTTTTTGATATCTCATACAATCAATTTGTTGCAAGTTCTACATTAATTGTATTTTGGTTGCTTTTGTGGTCCTGAAAATGTAGTCCATGAAATGTTGATTTATACTTGTTGGTAGATTCTGAAGGTTTTAAACTTTATATATCATGTTTAAAAAAAAATGTAAGAGCATTTGTATGTATGTATGTATGTATGTATGTATGTATGTATGTATGTATGTATGTATGTTTGTTTGTATGTATGTATGTTTGTTTCAAAACCTTAAACTGAAACTAACACACCCAATTAGTTGTGAGTTTAATTGTATGTATTCATTTAGTTGTTATTTCAAATTTTATAATATGTCAAGTCAAAACCTAAAAACTACAGTAATTACAGTAACTGCAACCAAATATACTGCAAATTGTATTTGCTGTTTTAAGTGCCTAGGATTGGTTCCTAGGTAGTCATTCCGGCTGGTTCCTAAGGTGTTTTGTTTGATTCCTGACAGTTGCTTACTGCCCCAAATTGGACACATCCAAGTCCAGTTGAATATTTGTTGCATTTTATGTTTATTGTTGATACTTAATTAATTAATTCATGTATTAGTTTATTTAGAGAAAAAAAAAGTTGTTTCAGTTTAGTTGAACTCATATCATTAGTTTGTGTTAACAATAACAATGGCAGGCGGTTGCTATGGTGTTTTATCTGGTTGCTGGGAGTCCAAGTCAAAGGAGACCACCCTCAAGTCTTGATGCGGTCCAGTGCTTTTGCAAACAGCGCTACAGTAATAAAGCCTCGGTGTGTTTTTCTGTATAGCATGTCTGGGCTATTTGACCCCAGCTGGTGTGTAAATGGCAGCATCAGCGGGGTTCCTCTAAGACTGGTCAGAAGAGTGTTCACCAGCCCCGGCGCCCACAGCCGGCCTCAGCGCTGGCACCGTGCGCCTGTTAGCGGTGGCTGATTTATGGGGATTAAGCGGGCTTGTTGGCAGCGTGCTACTTATGGGCATCCAATTTACTGCCTGTTTCCTCCTCCCCCTCCTCTTGCCCTCCTTACTCTTCCATAGCTCTGTGGGTGCTGTAGTCCCTGGCATGGAGGATGATCCTTTCGATGAAGCGGGATGCACAATTCTTTCAGGAGCTTTTTATAGAGCGTCAATTAGTCTTGGAAAGTGTGAAGGAATATTCCGGATGGATTTGTAGTAGCGGCAGTTGTCCCAGTAGAAGTGGGAGGCATGGAATAGTCCTCCGCCATGTTGATTTCTGTGCCCTACAAAGCTGAAGAGGTGCATCCAGCACCTGAAAAGCTAGTTTCATTTTCTGACGTCATCTATTGCCCTCATTTTGACTATCAATTCATACAGTTTTGACACTGATCTTCTCAAATGTGCTGAAATAATGTCAAGAGGATGTTGTAGGTTTGAGGAGATTGACCTTGTTGAAGGAAATCATCTTTGCCATTGTCTTATCAGCGATTTATTGTTTCAGCGATAAATACCTCAACCTCCTTGAACTTCACTTTTAACCTTTTTTTATATTTAATTTGAAAAACTGGTTCAGTCTGAAGGCGTTTCAAACACTTTGCACTGTAGGGCTTCTTTCCCTTGTAGTATTTAGTCCAAAGCCAAGATGTCACTGCAAATGCTTGAAAGTGAATACATCATTGACTACGTTTAGGACATACGTTACATGAGTTGCTTTTTGAACGTTCCTGTCATGTTCCTGTATTACATAGTTCAATTAACATCATTACATCACCATTCCACACTAGTTACCTCCAACAGTTTGTATTTGTCATGGCACAATATGTGATTTTGTGCGTTTCGTTTTTAATTTTGTGACAAAAAAAGTTAAACTGCAGTTTATTCACACTATGCATGCAAACAGACGATGGCGGAAACACATTTTCAAGCAACAGGCCACCTCTGACAGTTCATCCACTTTTCATTCATGCCCCTGCGACAAACTCTGAGTTACTGGATGAGAGCATAGTCATTGTTTAACGCTCGCACCAAAAACGTGCTCTCTTGCTTGACGCCATTCTCATTTGTTTGTAGTCAAATGCCTGACAACTGCTGTGTGTGCATCCTGTCGCAAAATGTAGCGAAAAGTACTACAAAACAGTAATAGTTTGATTAAGGTGTTTGCATGTCTGTACTGCACTTCAATACTGAAAATAGGAAATAGGAATACTCCACGTCTTAATTCGATTCCTGTTTTCTATTATGACTTTAGTCAGACTAAGGTAATCAAAAATCGCTGTTTACATGGTAGACTCTTAATCAGAGTATTGTCTTAATCATATTAAAATTAGAGTATTGGTGTCCATGTAAACGTACTCATTGAGGCAGTTTTTTACTATTGCAAGAGTTTTGTGCATTTAGGCATGTGCTAGTGGTTAAGATGATCAGATGAAGTCTTAAGGTGAACAATTAATCCTTGCAAGTTAATTTACTGAAAAAAACTAAAACGCGTTTGTTTGGGTAATAATCAAAATCTAACCTTATGCTTCTGCTTTGTAATGGCAGTCCTTCTCTGATGACATAAGTTCGACTGCTTGCGTGTAATTTGCTTAGCTACGACCCCTTCAACTGTTGGTTTGGACGAGTGTAAAAATAAATTCCCACCCCCTAATTAAAGGTATAATTCACCAAAAAAAATAAAATAAAAATCACAATATTCTATCTAATTTTTTTCATACTATAAAAGAAGATATTTTGAAGAATGCAAGAATGCTTTTTATGGCATCCATCAACATCTATGGTAGGACATATATCCTCTTTTGTGTTTAACAGACTAAAGAAACTCAAATCAGCTCTGAACAAGTGAAGGGTGAGAAAATTTCATTTTTGGGTGAACTGTCCCTTTAATATTCTGTTTTAGTTGGAAATACACCATCATATTAAAAACTAAAGTCTGAAGGATCTTCTGGTTCATGTGTTCAAATATCAATTTTACTATGGAAGCCTTCTCTATATTTTGATCTTTGAACTGTGAACTATACTACGAAAAAAACAAACTCCAAATAATCATGTATGTTGTGAATAATTTGAGCCAAACAAGATGTAAAATACTAGTTTAAGCAAACTGAACATCACCAATGGGGATTTCTTAAAGCAGATCAGACTAATTATTGTATTTGGACTCCAAATACAATTTCTGCTCTATATCCGAGCTCATAGACTGAATAGATGAGATCTGAGGATATAAACTGCAGTTCCTGCGTCCACAAAAATCAGACTTTTTCCAGTTTTTTTCCCCCTCATTGTTTTTTGAGTTCTGTAGAGTCGTGCTTTATCACACTAAACACTATATCACTGCATCTTTGGTCAATTCTAAAATAAGCCAATGGAGGAAAACACTAAAGGCATCCTTAAATGATTTGCTTCTGTGTCTGGCTTAGTCACCAGTTTTCATCCGCGGGAAACTTCTCCGGCTCACCCACTTTCCTCACATGCTCTGAATGTGTGGCACGTCCCAGAGGAGACCTTAGCCTAGATATTAGAAATATCTGCAGCGCCTCAGGAGAACGCTGTGCCAAACCTCACCGTATGTCTCGTGAAGGAAGAGAGGAGGGCAAATCACAGGAAGAAAAAAAAAATATTTAGCCTTCGTCTTCATAGGGAAACTGTCATCAATGTTATGTTTATGACAGGGAATGTGCGGTTGCATGATATTTTTGGGTGAGGGCATATTCAGGGCTTGATGCTGTATTTATTATAAATGCTGCAGCAGTTTTGTCTTCTGTCACATTCAATTCTGATGTCGATGTTTGATGAAACCTGCCGATAGTACGGTGGCCGAGAAAGCTTAACGTGCTGCAATTTAAGAAAACACATGCAATTACAAAAACACCAGCAAATTAAGAAACGATCTTCATCAGCTTGACAGCACACGTGTTGCAAAGTCTCGCAACACAAACAACTGAAGAAACGTGCTGCACTTTGTCACAACACTTGCAAATATCTACATAACACAACTGAAATGTTTCAAGGGGACCCAAAAACATGACGGACCCTGCTTAGATATGGATATGTTATTATCTATGGCTGTTGCTCAGTGAAGTTGTTGGTGGTCTTTTAAAGGTGATTTTTTTTTTTTGTTTATTTTAATATCCTGATTACATGATTCTATTGTCTTTTGTAAATTATTAGCCCAAATAAACTGATGATTAAATGTGAAACGTTGTTTTAATAGTATGCAGCGCGTTTAATAAATGCAGAGCGTTTCTTCAGTTGTTTGTGTTGTCACAAAATGCAGCGCGTTCTTTAGTTGTTCGTGTTGTGAGAATTTGTAACACGTGTGCTCTCAAGCTGATGAAGATCGTTTTTTAATTTGCTGGTGTTTTTTGTAATTGCATGTGTTTTCTTAAATCAGAATCGGTTTTATTGCCAAGTGTGCTTTACACACACAAGGAATTTGTTTTGGCTACAGAAGCTTCCAGTGTACATAAAGTGACAAGTGACAACAAAAAATAAATATGAGAAAATACGACAAACATTAAACAGAGATGCAATTAGACAAAAGAGCTCTGGATTCTAGCGCGTTAAGCTCTCTCGGCCACCATACAATAGGTACTACACAGTATCTTTTTTTGTCATCATCTTTAGTTTTCATCGAGGCTTTGTACTGTATTTGACATTATTTTAGAGCTGTACCTTTATTATCATTATAGCTGTCATCTTTATGTTTGACAGGACTTTATACTTTACAATACATTTTCATTTGTTAAGTAAGGAATAATGTACATCCAGCCTTTTTTTTAGTTTCACTGGTTGTCATCTAGGAATAACATAGCGCATGTTATGAATGACCAATCAGAATTAAGTATTCCAGAGAGCCGTGTAATATCATTAGTTGATGAACAAAGCTTCTTGAGCATCTATTAATTCTGTTAATTAATTATGGTCATTTCAACATATATAATTGTTTTTTTGTTTTTTATCCAAAGCTGACATAATTACATTTATAATTTGCATTTATAATTTGTGATTTATAATATTTGTTTAGTTTTTTTGTCAGCATTATGAAATATTATTAAAGATTTCAAAATATCTATATATCTGTCTGTCCGTCCGTCCGGCATAATTCTAGTTTTATTTTAAAACATTTTAAGTTTTTTCCCCTTTGAGTGAAATTCCATTGGGTCCAAAACGAAACACTTTTTAGTCGAATATATACATATATAATAAAGTATTAGTATTAGTTTAAACATTGTTCATTCATTCATTTATTTATTTATAAGAAGAAAAAAAATTGGGACAATTGTATTTGTAATATTAAAAAATTATATATATATATATA
>CAIGQV010018299.1:13942012-13955515 GCA_903798115.1 Danio jaintianensis | reverse complement strand
ATATATATATATATATATATATATATATGCAATGAAACTCAGACCTCAGTGATGTTGCAGTAAAGAAAAGAAAATCTTTATTTATTTGTTTGCTTTATGAGAATTTTTGGTTGTTTGATTTGATTATATGAAGAGAGTAGTACTGACACAAAACTTGAACCTTCTCAGCCCATACACAGTAAGCAACAATACCTACAGTACATTTATAAAGCACGTGTTTGACTGCAATGCCACAGCTCTTCTTTTTTCACTTCTTCTTTTTTCTTTATTTATTTATTTGCATATGTTTGAATCACAAAAGGTGAACCAAACAATAGCATTTCTCCCTGAAAGTGACAATATGACATTCCCAGATTGCGACTGCAGGACAGTGAGCCAGCTGCACTGAATAGTATCAAGGATTATGCGATTCCAGATGTACAGAGCGAAGGTGAAGAGAGAGGCTAATGAAAATGGAAAGAAAAGCAGGGCCAGAATGGGCACATGCTTAGCGCAAAAGTCTCTCTCTCCCCCTCTCGGAGAGATAATGGCAGTAATTGGAGCGACTCGTGGCTCCTCTCTGTGTGTTTCTCTCAGATAAAGCGGCATGTGGATCTGCGACATGCTCTCTCCATTCGCAATTAAATGTTCTGCACACAATGTGCGGCGCGTGGCCAGGCAGTGGCTGGAGCTGGAAATCAAATGGCTGTTTAAATCCCCTCGGCGGAGGTTTATAGTGGCCGTTCACCCGGCCTGCTTTTCGGCACACTGCAGCCTCTCATGACTGTGCTTGGGCTTTAAATTTGCAATGCATTTAGCTTTTTGTGGGGCAGACTAATTCTCTTGATTTACTGGTATTAAGGCTTTACGTTTCGGATGTGGGCTTGAGCATCTAAATCGCTTCCAAAATGCTTCATGTCTGCCCTGCAAGTAAATCTGATACTGATTAATATCTTTGATACTGATTAATATCTAAGGGATAGTTCCTATTTAACTTTTCTTTTTTTCATTTTCCTTAAATGATGATAGAACCACATCTTTGAACTTTTAATATTGTTTCAGTAGTTGCTCTGGTATCTGATTATTTTGTTTTGTTTTGTTTTGTTTATTTTTTATTTTTATAACTGTCAGATGAAATTATTTTATTTTTACTTTTTGTTTACATTTTCTTTTATTTTTTACTTAATCTAGTTTTGTTTAGCTCACTTATACTTATACTTATATATAATTATTATTATTTTAGCACATGAAATATTATTAAATCAAATTTTGTATTTAAAAATACAATTTAAAATAAAGTAAAATTAAATTAAATTTGAAATTTAAATTTTATTTCTGAATTTCAAAACATTTTTGTTGTGTGTGTGTGTGTGTGTATATATATATATATATATATATATATATACACACATTTAAATATACACTTTTTATAGAAACTAGTATTAATGTTTCAATTTTAGAAAAGTTAAGAAATCAATATTTGGTGTGTGATTAGTGATTTAACAACAAATGAAAATCCATATTTTTACTTACTAATAATTTTACTAATAGTAACATTTTTAGTGTTTTAGGCAGGCAGTTAACATTTCTTAACAAGGCCGTTTTTTCCTTGTATATCATGTGACTGTGTAAGTCGACAAACTGGTCTCAGACTCTCAGGTTGTTCTGTCTCAGAGGCATTGCTTCATCCCAGTTGATACATCTCGAAGGTGTATCAATTTCTAAGGGATGCCATGTTGTTTGGGTGGGCCTGTGTGTGCAGTTAGCGATGGTCCTCTGTCTGATCGCTGCTGAGGGGCTAAGCGGGTTTCATCTGCTGATGGTGACGCTACAATAACACAGAGCCCAATTAACACATGAAAGGTGCTTCCCACCATCCGACTGGCACAGCGAGAGGACATGCTGGTTAAGGAAACGATAGTGGAGGAGCACAGGAAAACCAGCTGCCACTGTTTGCTCCAGCAATGACAAGGTGAGAGGCACAAGAGAAAGGAGAGAGAGCTGATGAAACAATTTAGAGCTTCCTCTTGCCTCATTCATGCTGCGGGGAAAGGAAATAGAGCAAGAAAACAAGCCGAAACCTCCTTCAGAAAGAGCTGTGACACGCTTGAACATTATTAACATCTACAACACTAACATTTACACTGTCATCTACAGCACAGAGCTTTCAGAAGACTATCTATCTATCTATCTATCTATCTATCTATCTATCTATCTATCTATCTGTCTGTCTGTCTGTCTGTCTGTCTGTCTGTCTGTCTGTCTGTCTATCTATCTATCCATCTATCTGTCTAATAATAATAAAGTAATATTGTCTGTATAGTATTTGTCCTTTATCAGTAATGTGATTATAAACTTTTAAGATATTTTGTAAATGTTTAATAACAAGGCGGCACAGTGGCGCATTGGGTAGCGATGTCACCTCACAGCAAGAAAGTTGCTGGTTCGAGCCTCGGCTGGGTCAGTTGGCATTTCTGTGTGGAGTTTGCATGTTCTCCCTGTGTTTGCATGGGTTTGGAAGGGCATCCCCTGACTAGAACATGTGCTGGATAAGTTGGCGGTTCATTCCGCTGTGGCGACCCCATATTAATAAAGGGACTAAGCCGAAAAGAAAATGAACAAATGAGTGTTTAATAACAAAAGCTATTGTTAAATAATGGCATTTCTATTAACTGATGTTCAGTGTTGGGCACGTTCCTTTAAAAAAGTAATTAGTCATAGTTACTAGTTACTTCTTACAAATAGTAACTGAGTTAGTAACTGAGTTACATAATTATAAAAGTAACTAATTACCATGGAAAGTAACTATTGCGTTACTTAAAAAAAATTATAATTTGTCAAATGACAATAAAATAAATATAAAACAATGTACACTAATCTACACTTTTTAATGGTGTTGTGGGACAATGTGAGAGACAACGGCAGCATGTCCTCAACTATATATCTAGATATTATTTTGCTTAATTCTGTCTGAGTAATAAGTGCTTTCCGTGAAGAAAAATTAAGTTTTATTTGCTTTGACGTCGTGGCTTCGTCTCCTCCTTTGGTAGCAGAGCTCACGTTATCACCTGCGTAGCCACTAATTTTGTGGCAGCATGTGACGACGTGAGGTGCTTTATTAGAGAGACTCTTTTTTTCTGGCCGTAAGTTGCACGATACATAAACATTCTTCCCTTTCACCTCAACGAGGGAAAAATAGTGCTTATATTTCCAGTTTGCAAATGCTACCTTTGAACTTGTTGGATTTGCCATTGTTCTGACTCGTTGGTGTGCCACTGACTGTGCGTGTGCTTGTGTGAACACCCGCCCTTCTCTGCCTCTGATTGGCAAACGATGGAAATGGACTCTATCTAAGCCAATCATCATGTTCTCAGTTACACCACATTCACGTACACCAATCATCATCGCTGGTTAGTTATGTGTTCGCCCCAGCTCCGAACACACACACACACACACACACACACACCCCAGAGAAAGAGATGCTGCTCGCATGAAAACCGCTTCAGTGTTCTCAATTATAGTAACGCTCAATTTATTGTCAGTAGCGGTAATGGCGTTGTAGCAGGGAAACAGTAATTCAATTGATTACTCGTTACTGAAAAAAGTAACACCGTTAGTAATGCTGTTTATTTATAGCACCATTATTCCCATCACTGCTGATGATACAGTAAGTGACTAAAACACATTTCTCCCCTCTTTTGATAAGTCATTTAAAAAAAATCATGATGATGGATAATTGATGGTTTTTGATGGATAATCTGATGGTTTTTCAGGTCAATTTGTTTTTTATTTATTTAATGGAGACAAAATTAAAAAAACATTGTTTCCATTGCAGTTTTACAAACTATTATTTTCATAAATCAACAAAAAACTTGCAAAAAACGTGCAAAAAATTTGTTCATGCTAAATTTGTATGTTTCCAATAAGTGTATGTTCAATTAGCAATTTCAGATTTCCCAGTTTGAGGAGTAATTCAAATGCAGCTTCTGATTCGCCAACTATGAATTGCTTTTGTTGTTTGGACAAGAAGATTTCACTGTGGTCACTTTGTCTGGCAAGGTTTTTTTTCTTTATATAATAGATGTAGAAGATATTTGGTGTTGTTATCATGTTTATTTGTTTGTTTGTCGAGAGTCAGTGGTGTTTATGCAGTGTTTATATGGTCATCAGACCATCAGTTCAGATACTCTAGCAGAAGATCTGTCCATCGATGAAGTTTGACTCATATTCAGATCACACACGCATAATGTTTTTATTTTTTCAGTTGTATTTTTCTCAGTTTAATGTTTCTGAATGGATACTTCAAATTAGTTATAGTGGTCCCTTGGCATCTTAATCTATGTGGTCCTGTTTCCTTCTGTTTTAATATAAAATGTCTCCACTTTTCTCACTGTTCCTCAAATGATGTACTGTAACAGTCTATATTTAAACTGTGAATTATAATTTGTTTCCCATTAATGTGTTCTTTTACAGTTTAGTGTACAGTTTACATAAACTGGTATGTTTGCTGCAAGTATTGGAGATTAATATGTCCTGAGTCAAAGTTTTTTGTGTCCTGAGTTTGGATATTAGTTAATGGATATTACAGCATTGTATCTCATCTCTATTGTGTCCAATCAAGGTATTTTAACTGATCAATGTTAACTGATCAGATCAGTCCTTTATTTTATGTCAACTGCGATGCAAAACTCTTATGTGCTGTGACGAACATTGCAATGTCATTGTACTTTGTTGTATCACTTTCATTGTGTTGTCGCTGGATGAAGATACAGAGACCGATAGTTGTGTTGGCAGAGTTTAGTAATTAATAGTGAAACCTCAGAACAACATATATACAATATATAGAACATCATCACAGATTTCATTTATGCATTTGTGTGAATTACCAGCATCAGCGTGTGTTAGAGCAAATGCACACTTTTGGTCATGTAATAATGAAAATAAGAAGTTTACATGCCTGTTTATTGTGTTTAAACTCAGCACATGGCTTATACAGTATTTCATATGATTATGGTTTGTATGATTTTGTGCTAAATCATATTAGTTTTTGAAGTATTATGTTTGAATGCGGTCAAGTTTAACACAATAGAGATACTGATGTTTGTGTTTAGTTCACTAGAATAATACTGCATTTAGATTCACTTTTAGTTTAATCAAAGTCCCTTTAAAGCAAGTCATTTCACTCAGCGGCCATCTTTAAAATGCCTCTTGGGCAGTAAGCTCTGGCATTCTATCTGAATGGGGAAACATCAAATTCTCCAAAACCGTTTGCCAAGCTTATGATTATGTTACATATTTGGAATCACCATTAAAATTAAACAACAACTGTCTCATAAGTTTAATTTCTAAACGTTCAAATCAATCAAAGTCTTCATTTTTTCAGGGTGCCCAAGCTAATGTGCATGCGCACTCAAAAGGAACGAGATCACAAAACCAACCTCATTTATGGCAGTGTTATATCGCGCTGGTCTTCTGAAGTAATTCACAACTTCGTCTTGATGGCGAATCCCCTCCAGAAACGACAGCGACTCTTTGTTTACAAGTTTGCGGGCATTTGAGTAGTTGCTGTCATATGATGTGCATTTGAAAGCACACGTCTGGTCCGAGCCCGTCCCCCAGAGAAACGTCAGTCTATATCGATCGATGATTGGCTTCTGTACTTGTAAGCCGGGCTGCATTCGCCATATTGACAGTTACACTTTTCCCCATCCAAAACTATACGAGTGACATGTCTTGTGTATTCTATAGTCTTTAGTATAATAGTGTCGATGTTTATTTTGTACAATAGTAATTAAATAGCAAAGAACTGGTTCTTTTTTTTTTCTAATTGTATTACAGAGCTTGTATTTACTTGCTTATATTTTCTCTTTTTTACCTTGTCCTGTTACATATATATTTTTAAGTCTAATAGTCTTGTTTATAATGAATATATACATTTTACATATATTATAATTTGTGTTTTTGTGTCAAGATTGTTTTATTTATAGATCACAAATTTTGCGTGGCAAATGGCGTATTCACTTTTCCACCCCACCTTTCCAAGTTTTGTGTGTACGCCACATTTATAAATGAGACCGCAGATCAGATGCATAAAAAAATGTATTGGGATGAATTTCAAAAACTTGAAATTAAATAACAAAGTTAAGCCGTTTAAGTCATTGATTTGCACTTTTATGGTATTTTTGTGTGGCATGTGATGAGACGAGTTAGCTCATTTCTGACTACTCAATGCTACGGCTCATGGATTGTACAATTATACCATAACTTACTTGAGTGCTTACTGTAAGCGTCTTCTATCTGTCCCCTTGCAGCCCTTGCTGGGAGTGAATGCGATGCCGTGTCGAGGCTAGAGGCAGCGGTGGACAGAGTCAGTGGAAAGCCCCTCTAGATGAGCCAGTCACAGCCACCCAGCTGCACGGTAAAGGAATAAGGATTTAATATGTCAACAGAGGCCGAACTCCAGCCTGCTGCCAGACCCAGCGTCAGAAAGGACTCCAAGAAGAGAGGTACAAACACACACATACAAGAAACACACACGCACACACATACAAACACAGACCCGCAGGGCTGTTCGGTCTGAAGGTGGGAAGCATACTGAGCACATTCTGAACACACACACAAACAAACACACACACGCTTGCACTGCTGTTTTTGTGAAGACATGCCATAGACTTCTATTGCTTTTATATTGCCTTAACTGGATAAATGTCATTTAGTATTTTTAGTCATTCCTTTTCCTTGGGTCAAAAAAGGATCCTTGAATCTTTGAAGAGTACATGTGGTCAAAACCTGACCCTCACATTCACTTGGAAAGCCATAGTGCCTCAAATACAGAATGCACTGAAATACGCACTGAACTGAATGGATTTGTTTCTATTAAAAATGCCTAAACCACTTGTCTATATAATGTGTGTTACACAGTATATAGAGCAGCAGCAATTACATTTTTTCCTTATTTTTTTCATACACATTTTTATAGTCATTTTGTTAAAATAGATTAGTTGAGGGTTTTATTTTATTTTATTTTATTTGTATGCAAGTCATTGTTTGTTTGCTTGTTTTATTTATTTATTTATTTATTTATTTATTTATTTATTTGTTAGATTGTACAATAAATATAAACATATCAAAACATTATTTATTTATTTATAGGAAATTAAAATAAAAAGTAAACATTCACTTTTACATTAACTTCCTATTTTATTTTATTTGTATGAAAGTCATTGTTTGTTTTTTTGTTTTATTTATTTATTTATTTATTAGATCTTAAAAAAAATTTAAACATATCAAAACATTTATTTATTTATTTATTTATTTATAGGAAATTAAAATAAAAAGTAAACATTTACTTTTATATTAACGTCCTATTTTATTTTATTTCTACGAAAGTCATTGTTTGTTTGTTTGTTTTATTTATTTATTTATTTATTTATTTATTTGTTAGATCTTACAATACAAATCAAAACATTATTTATTTATATAGGAAGTATATGCATTTATTTAAGTATTTATTTAAAATAAAAGTAAACATTTACAAAAACATTAAATTTTTTCTTATTTTTTTATAACTATTTTTATAGTCATTGTGTTAAATTGGATCGGTTGAGGATCTACTTATTTGTTTGTTTGTTTGTTTGTTTAACATAATTTCCATTTTTATTATATTTTGTTTCTATTTATGCTCTCTATATAATTTAGTTTCTTTCCCTTTTAAAAATGTTAAATAACATTTACAACATGGCACTATTGTATTTCTTATACCAACGACAACACTTCTTCCATTTAAAGTTAAACTGAGTGTAATTGTCCCATGATGGATTCAGTTTGACATTGACTCCCCATATGCTTATGCATTAATATGCACTCTGCCTCAGAATGATCATTTACCGGATTTTCCATGTCAGCACCCTCATCTTCACTGTGGTTCAAAAGTCCTAACGGTCCTCAGACAGATGTTTGGCGATGGAGCAGTGCCAGTGGGCCTGTTGGTCATTGTACGGGACAGCAGAAAGGAGACAGACTGTTGCGTCTCGTGTTATAATGAGTCTTGCAGCATTGGCCTCTTGTGATGCAGCACCTGTTTCCTCAGCGGCCACACAATGGTGTTTTGTGCCAGGCTGTGAGCCCAGGAGAGCGTGGCGGAGAAGCGGAGGGAGGGGGGTGGTGGGTGGGGGGGGGTAGAGGCAGCAGATACCCCGCAGAGATGGGGAATGGAGAACATTTCAGGCTTTGAATGACTTCTGCATAACAGCATGTGTCTATGAACAAAACATGAACTTCATACTTCTTTCAAAGAGGTCGATAGATATTGACATAGTGTTCAATGCAGATATTCAAAATGTCTTTGATATTTTTTTGTATAGCGTGTTGACAGAAAATGTGACCATGCGTTCAGAAACACTAAAGAAATTAACAAACAACAAAGTATGTATGTGTGTATATACACTGTAAAAAATATCTGTTAATTAACAGTTTCCGTATTTTGTGTTTTCCGTTTATGGAAATTGCATTATTAATTACAGAAATGTAATTGTATTATGCGATGTTGATCTCTGCTCTGTTGAATTTTGATGTTGAAAACTCAACACAGCTTAACAAAGTGACTTTATTGACATTTTAGTAGTTTGAAATAACAATGTATAAGAAATGATATACAGTATAGAGAAATACATCTGTAAAATAACATAAAATGTAATGGCATTTTATTACAAGGTTTTTATTATTGTGTTTTTTCAACCCAAACAATATATCATTTTAAACTATTCAAAATGTTATTTTTTGAGGTTAAAAGTTGTTGGAAGAAAGATCAAGGTACCATCATGTAATTCAAAAGCATAACTAAATGGGAAAAATAAAAACATGAACCACAAAATAAGCAAAACTGCTCATTTACGGAAGAAAAAAAAATTACTGTGTGGGTGAATTGCGGGTACATTTTGTGTCTACTAGATAATCCTTTTATTACCTTTTAAAAACATTTTTTTTTTTTATGAAACAGTTTTGAATAATAACACACGTCATATCAAGTTATATCCATAAATAATGTTTGTTTGTGTATTTTAGAGACATTTTGTCTTGAAAATATTAATTGAAAGACTATACACGTTTAACTATTATAATACATTCAGCTTCATTTATTATGAAATAATTAAGTCTAATTTTCATATTTGTGTGTGTTTACTCTACTAAGTTCTATAAACAATTGCATGAAACATTTATTTTCTTGTAATTTAAGTAATAAAAAAATATGTTTTGGGATTGTCCTCATAAATCATTCATAAAAAGGCATAACAATCTGTAAAGTGCGGTAAAGTCTAGATTGGATATGCGGCCGGCCGGAAGTGCGATATGCACATCAATATAGAATTTTTTTATGACACTATATAACAATAATTAATATTTTTACAGTACTGTGACGGTTGGGTTAAGGGTTGGGGTGGGGGTAGGCATTAAAAAATACAGTTTATTTGGAAATTTTATAGATAGCATAAATAATACTTGGTACAACTACTGTTTATACGTTACTGTGATGGTTGGGTTTAGGGTTGGGGTGGGGGTAGACGTTAATAAAATACAATAAATGGGAAATTTAATAAATAATATAAATAATTCTCGTTAACTTCCGGCCACAACCACAACTGATCTAGCAACAACCATAAAGTGCTGATAGAAATAGCATGTGACTTGCTTCAAGTGATGTCACTTCCTCTGGCAGGAAACTCATTAAGGAGAAGGCATTGAGGAATCTCAGAATTCTTCTCTCATTAATGTGTACAAAAAGTTTAGGATTCATTAATAGTAGATTCATTATTTGTCAACTCTGTTACTGTGATATTTCAGTCAATTTCTCATTCACTTTTAAAAATATATTAATATGATAAAAATGCATACAATTCTGTTTAAGACATGCCATTTGCTATCTGATTTGATGTTAGCATCTTGAGCTAAAGCACAAAATGGTGGGAAAATGTCAACTCTGTTAGTGGTTTTAAAAGTTCAACAATAAATTAAACAGCAATTAGCAACATAATTAAAATTTCCCGTCACATAAAAAAGGCATTATTTTACATCAATAATGAATTCAGTTTACTGTAAATCACACATCTGTTGTATCATTCCAGTTTAAGTAAAATGATTGGACCTGTAAGTAATAATGTGTTATATAATCATTGTATAATGTTTAGTGTCTGATGATTTTGCTTTTATTTCTGTCTTAAAGTTACAGAAATAAAACATAAATTCATAAAGCCATAAGGAGGATCATCTGATTCCACCTGACTCCTTCTTCAAATCGCCATGTTTTATGGTTAGGGTGGATGTATATGAACACTCAAAAAATCACGCTTGCTGTTTGTTCAAACTACTTACAGTATACTATAAAATAAGCTGAAACAACACAGTTCTTGAGTTTTTGGGGGGGAACAACTTAACTGTTTTATGTTCAATATATTTAAATTTGTAAAAACTAATAAGCTAGCATAATTCCTTCATGTTTTCCCAACACAAATCGATTGTGCGGAAGCCAGCATGTTTTACACTGAAACAACAGTGAAACCCTAGACTATTATGCTCTCATTTGAACCCTTTAGTAAAGGAAAACATAATATTATACATTTCTTTTTTTTTATATAATTATTTTTTAGGGGGTTTTCACCTTTAATTAGATAGGACAGTGGAGGATACAGACAGGAAAGTATTGGGAGCAGAGAGAGGGGAAGGGCCATCAAAGGACCTTGAGTTGGGAATCGAACTCGGGTCGCCGTGAGCACCACAGTGCTATATGTCAGCGCACTTAACCACTAGGCTATTGGCGCCGACGACATTATACATTTCTAATTATAATATATATTCAGGTGGCACGGTGGCTCAGTGGTTAGGACTGTCGCCTCACAGCAAGAAGGTCGCTGGTTCGAGTCCCGACTGGGCCAGTTGGCATTTCTGTGTGGAGTTTGCATGTTCTTCCCGTAATTGCGTGGGTTGTCTCCGGGTGCTCCTATTTCCCGCACAATCCAAAGACATGTGATATAGGTGAATTGGATTAACTAAATTGGCCGTAGTGTATGAGTGTGTGTGTGAATGCAAGAGTGTATGAGTGTTTCCTAGTACTGGGTTGCGGCTGGAAGGGCATCCGCTGCATAAAACATATTCCAGAATAGTTGGCGGTTCATTCCGCTGTGGCAAAATGAACAAATGAATATATATTCACCAAGGAGTCACACACAAATATGCTTTTCCTGTTAATAGCACTGGCTTGAATATTTCAGCACTAAATAATGCGTATAGTCAGACAGTCAACAGTAGCAAACAACATCCAGCAGTCTCTTCAGCATCTTCATTACAAGCCTGACCTGCATCTCTGCTCCCTATGGAATATATATAATTGCTGTTCTTCCCCCTGGAATCCATCTGAGTGGGACAAACTATGGTCAGTCCGTCTGTTTATGACCACAATCATCACGGATATGGTTTTCTAATGACAGTGACCCCCGTGAGCTTTTCTCTCTATATGTATGTTACCCAGAATGCAACAGTGGCCGTAAGTGGTGAATTTCACCCTATCCTGCCTTGGATAATTGGGATGTGGTCATATTTGAATTCTATACTGTACATGTTTGTTTATATACAAGCTAAACAACTCATCCATTTTACTGTTGAAGGGCAACAGTATCACCCCCTTGCGGAATTAAAATTTTAATATATATATATATATATATATTTCCCAAGTGATTTTTATTTTATTTTTTTAAAGAATTTTAACAAAGATTTTAACATAATAGTTTTAATAAATCTTTTTTTTTGCTCTTTGCAACGATGACATTACAAAAATATTGTAGTAGTTATTTTGCAAGATGCTAATGTTCAGTTTAAAGTGCAATTTTAAAGACTTAACTAGTTTAATTAGGATAACTAGGCAAGTTAGGTCAGTTAGGCAAGGCATTGGACAACAGTTTGTTTGTTACGTTCTAAATAATTAAAAAATAAATAAATGAGTGAGATAATAATATTGACCTTAAAAATTATTTTAAAAATAGAAAAAAAATCTTTTTTTTTTTGACCAGAAGAAAAAAAGATCATAGTTAAAACTGTGGAAATGTCCTTGCTCTGTTAAACATAATTTGGGAAATATTTGAAAAAATATATATTTCACAGGACGGCTAATAATTTTGGCTTCAACTATACTTTGTAAAGTTTTCAAAGTGCAGATTATATTATGAGAATTGATTATTGTATTTGCGTCAGATAACATGACTTAGGTAATCAAATCAGACTGGGCTTTTTTTTAACAGGACAGAAAATAGCATATTAGTACTGTGGAGATTAACCAGTTGAGTGACCAGTAATAACCAATTTTTCAATCAATCAATCAATCAATCAATAGATTTATTTATGTATTCATTGGTTTATTTATTTATTTATTTATTTTTATTATTTATTAATTGGTATTATTATTATTATTATTATTATTATTATTATTATTATTCATTCATTCATTTTCAACCGCTTTTCCGGGGCCGGGTCGCGGGGGCAGCAGTCTTAGGAGAGAACCCCAGACTTCCCTCTCCCCAGACACTTTCTCCAGCTCCTCCGGGGGGATACCGAGGCGTTCCCAGGCCAGCCGAGAGACATAGTCCCTCCAGCGTGTCCTGGGTCTTCCCCGAGGCCTCCTCCCGGTGGGACATGCCTGGAACACCTCCCTAGGTAGGCGTCCAGGAGGCATCCGAAACAGATGCCCGAGCCACCTCAGTTGACTTCTCTCGATGTGGAGGAGCAGCGGCTCTACTCCGAGCTCCTCCCGGGTGACAGAGCTCCGCACCCTATCTATAAGGGTGCGCCCTGCCACCCTTCGAAGGAAACTCATTTCGGCCGCTTGTATCCGAGATCTTGTCCTTTCGGTCATGACCCAAAGCTCATGACCATAGGTGAGAGTAGGAACGTAGATTGACCGGTAAATCGAGAGCTTCGCCTTTCGGCTCAGCTCCTTCTTTACCACAACGGACCGGTACATCGACCGCATTACTGCGGCCGCTGCACCAATCCGCCTGTCAATCTCACGTTCCATCCTTCCCTCACTCGTGAACAAAACCCCAAGATACTTGAACTCCTCCACCTGGGGTAAGGACTTTTCTCCAACCTGGAGATGGCAAACCACCTTTTTCCGGTGGAGCACCATGGCCTCGGACTTGGAGGTGCTGATTCTCATCCCAGCCGCGCCACACTCGGCAGCAAACCGCTCCAGTGCATGCTGAAGGTCCATGTTCGATGCAGCCAACAGAACAACATCGTCTGCGAATAACAGAGATGAAATCCTGTGGCCCCCGAACCGGACCCCCTCCAGCCCAAGGCTGCGCCTTGAAATTCTGTCCATATAAATTATGAACAGAATTGGTGACAAAGGGCAGCCCTGCCGGAGTCCAACATGCACTGGAAACAAGTCTGACTTATTGCCTGCAATGCGAACCAAACTCCTACTCTGTACATACAGGGATGAGACAGCCCTTAACAGAGCGCCTCTGACCCCATACT
>CAIGQV010018299.1:13918944-13936539 GCA_903798115.1 Danio jaintianensis | reverse complement strand
TGTGTGTGTGTGTGTGTGTGTGTGTGTGTGTGTGTGTGTGTGTGTGGGTGTATGTGCGTGTGTGTGCGTGTGTATGTGTGTGTGTAAATGATAAATATTTGCATAATTTTTTTTTACATGAGAAATTTTAATACTAATTTATATATTAAATCTTTTGTCATTTTTTGTAAGTACAATGATTGAGTCAATCAGTACGTTTACATGGACACCAAATTCAAACTATTCAAACTATTACCGTCATGTGGGATTTTCGCCGAGTTTGAGAGGATAGTCCATACTCACACGGCTGTTTGACGCTATTCTCTGCACCTACCGAGTCAGTGAAGGACCACAGACACCTGCATCACAAAATGCAGAGGTTTTTTTCCCCCATTCAACGTGCGGTATCAAATTCCATTAAAACAACACTCTTCCAGCAGTTCATAGTCGCGTCCAATATCTCGTTTGTCAAGGGGGGGCATGCATGAAATGTTCCCGAATGAAAGTGAAAGTACCAAACAGCAGTTAAAGTCGACAAATTAAAAAAGAAACGCACAAAATTACATGAAACTCCGGAGGAAATGTGGATAGCGTGGTCACGCAATGACATTAATCGAATTATGTGCTATAACATGTAAAACAGGATCATGAAAGGAACATTCTAAAAGCAACTCATGTAAACACCTTAATCATATTATTGTCTTATTCAGATTAAGGCAAATAATCAGATTACTGATGTCCATGTAAACGTAGTCATTGATTCAATGGTCCTTTCACAAAGATGCTAGTTGCATCAGAAATCAAATAATACTCGTGTAGGTACTACATTTGAAGTTGAACCTACTTCATGACCATTAAATAGTAGTCCAGGCACTTCTTGCCTACTGTTTTTCAAATACAATGAATTCATATGTACTACTTGACTCACATACTGTTTGTCACATACGTATATGTTTCATGTCTAAATGAATCAGCCGTTTTAAACAAATCATCTAAACAACTGATTCAATAAATCACTCATTAAGACAACTACTTTTTGCCCCCTGCTGGTGGTTTCAATGTAACATTTATTTATCCATGGCAGCCCTAAATCAGCCAAGACCAGAACAGAAACACACTCAGCAATGTATTGTTGAATTTTCATTATTGAAAAAATCCCAAAAGCATATTGAGATGCCATTTTTGTCACACCCATAGTAAAAAGTGACATTTTCCTCTTTAGAGGCAGATCGGTTCTGTGATTTAGTGATCTAAATTTCCTGTTCATCGCTATAAGATTTGAGTTATGGTGTCAGATATGGTTATGAATCTGCTAGTGGTGAAGCAGAAGATCTGACAGGTCTCAGGAGGAAGCATATGGCGTGTGGTGATTAAGACGACGACAGGAGATTTGGGGCCTTTTGTCACAGTGACACAGATGAAGATCTAGGCCCAAATAAAGATCTTCTATTAGTAATTCATACAGATACTCTGTGATACGCTTCACAGACAGACATCCCTGAGCCTAAGGGCAAAGAGGAAGACACCAGGCTGACGAAACGCTAATGAAATATTATGTCAAGCCGTCTGTGACCCAGGTGAAGTTTAAAGTCCTTCATGAATTTAGAAAGTTTTGAAAGGTTCGGTTTTAAAGGAACACTCCTCCTTTTTTGGAAATAGTTTCATTTTCAAGTCACCTAGAGTTTAACAGTTACGTTTTGCCATGTTTTGAATTCATTCAGCCGATCCTCATGTCTAACGGAAACGCTTTTAGCTTAGCTTAGCATAAATCATTGACACGGATTAGACCATTAGCATAGAAAAAAATTCCTATTTAAAGCTAGACTCTTAGTTACATTGTGTATTAAGACCAAAGTAAAATGATTTGCTATTTTCTGTCAATGTGGCTAGGAACTATAATCTTATTCACTCATTCATTCATTTTCCTTCAGCTTAGTCTCTTATTTACCAAGGGTCGCCACAGAGGAATGACCCGCCAACTATTTCGGCATATGTTTTGTGCAGCGGATGCCCTTCCAGCCGCAACCCAGTACTGGGAAAGCTATAATATTATACTTACTGTAAATAGGAAATTTATACAAACTTTGAGTGAGATGCTAATGGTGTAATCCAAATCAATGATTTATGCTAAGCTAAGCTAAAAGTGCTCCCAACAGACATGGAGATCCGCTGAATGGATTAAAAAATATTAAACTGCTTAACTCTAGGGTAGTAGAAAAAATAGCCTATTTTCTTCTATGTTCCTTTTGGTACTGCAAGTGAATTTGAAAAAAAAAAAAAAAATCTACTAAATGTTATAACCATACAGTATTTCCACAGTTGATAGATTACATTTAGAATTGGTAAAGCTTCACTTTAAGGTGTCATTGTTGCATATGTTCTGTGTATTTGCTTTAATAATTACAATTAATTATGCATAATTACATGCAACAAATCCTAAACCTAACCCCCTATAGTAAGTACACATATAATTAAGTAATATTACTCTGCACTTAAATTATTATTTACACTGTAACAACACTCAAAAAAAAAAAAGATCAGTTGGCATAACAATTTCTTTTATGTCAACAGGTTCCACATAAACAAGTTAGGTTGCATGTTAAACAAAAGATAAGTAATATCAAAATTTAAAGGAATAGTTTAACCAAAAAAAAGAAAACTCTGTTATTTACTTGTTCCAAACCTTTATGAGTTTCTTTCTTCTCTTAAACTCAAAAGATCCTTTGAAGAATCTAAACAAAAAAAATAAATAAAATAAAATGTACCTTCATTAATTTTATTTAATATTTCATTCATGCATTTATTTTTAACTCACAAAACATACAACTGAAATGGAATGCTTTGTGTTCAACAATAAAATAAAGTAATAATTAAATTAAATTAAATTAAATATACTATGAAAAAACACTATGAAAAGTCAAATTTCCAAATATCAAAATTGATTGTCTCATCTTAATTTTTGACTTGCCATGGCAGCTAAAATGAACCAACATGAACCAAAATGAACCAACATTTCATGTGACTAGATTTGCTAATGTGCATTTTAAATTAGCATGTGTTTTGATAATTTGGTTAGGTGTTTTTGCATCTGAGTATGGACTATGCAGGAACGGTGAGGCGACAGCTTTAGCACAATTAATAGTAATGCTATATTAATGCTATGTAAAATGGAATACAGCACTGCAATGCAATAGTCTGCCAACACCTCCAACAGCAAATGGCTCTCAGCCCTCATTATGTGAGTTATTGCAGTTCTTCTGCTGCGTCTCCTGGCAGCATTTAGTAACAATATGTATAATTGCTCCAGTATGGCAAATACAACTCTACACAAAGCAATTGGAGGTCATTCAACTCCAGATAAAGCAGCAGATGGAAAGAAAACAAGGCAATACTTTTCATTATTTTTATTTTATCTTCAGTTTTAAGAAATGTGGAATAAAATGTGAAACATCTGTGTGAATGCCAGATTTTATTTTTTATTATTTATAAATATTATTTTATTTTATTTTATTTTATTTTATTGTCCAACCAATATGAATTATTACATTCTGTTCTATTTCAGTTGCACTTGCTATATGCTAATAATAAATAAAATAAATAGATGACATAATAAATATAATTAATGAAGTTACACTTTGTTTGTTTGTTTATTTGTTTGTTTGTTTTATTTTTATGAACACAACACATTCAGTAATGTTGTATATTATATTTAATAATTTAATGAAACTAAAATAAAATGATATTCAGTAACTACATATTATTATGAACTATTAAATGTACAGTAATGAATGAAAACAAATCATATAAAAGCCAGCTATGCATTTAAGTGTTGTTAAAAATATCATTTATTTTTTTTCATTTTTACATTTCATTTTATTGTTTTTGCATTCCGTTTTCAGTGTTTCTTGCACTACAGTATGGTATAATTAAATGTAATTAATGAACGAATAACTGCAGTAAAACCCAGTTATATTATTTCTTTTTTTTCCAAATACCTTCAGAAATGTCATTTCTTACGCTGTAAAAAAAATGTTGGGTTCCACACAATTGATTTGTGTTGGGACAACATGAAGGAATTAAGTTAGCTCATTAGTTTTTACTAATTTGATTGAACATAAAACTATTAAGTTGTCCTCAAAAAATAGTTTCAGCTCATTTTAAATAAGTAATTTGAAAAAACATCAAACATAATTTTTTGAGCGTAGGTAAGTCACTCTGTCCTTTTATTATCCTTCAGAGAGCCTTCTTCAATTCAAAGCATCTGATTTGTTTCCGCCAATAAACATCCGCCGTCGAGGTCACTTCTCGCACAGTTGTGTCTCTCTCTAATCAAAATACCATTTCATTTATGTCCCGTCAACATTCAGATTACTTTCGGCCCAGAGGATGGCACGGAAAACAATTTAATTTCATAATGTTTTATCTTTTTTTTCATAACCTTGCCGTTTGTTTTGATTGCCCAAAATTGTATTGAATGACCCTTCTGGAATCAATATACATCCAATGATGTGATTAAAATTGTACAGGCATGGTAGAAATTTCCAGAACGCCCGAAAATGACAGCAGTTATAAGTGTCATTTCCTCATTCTCTCCTCTCACCTTTGTACAACCTTTGTGCACTAATGTGTAACCACTCTCTGCATTTCAATGAGACCTTTAGCACTATATAATATATAACGTGATGACACAGAAACAGGCTTATATTTTGAAGTGAAACAGATATTTTGCTGTGAGGCAGAGGAATCAGAAAGCGTGGCGTTTTCTTGTGGGGATCCTCACGCCCCATTCGCTTTCACCCGTAGGTTTCCTTCCCTTCGCTGCTGTAATTAAGTGAAAATTTATGTGCGATTTTTCTGTCTGACGATCAGGGATAATCACGACATATTACAACACAGCCTGCTGAGATGGGTAAGCAAACAGACTGTGTGTGTATGTTAATCTCAGCAATTGTTGAATTAGACTGCAGTTATGAATTTAGGAATATCAATTCATGTTTGTTTGATTTATTTGGCCTTTTATATGTGTTTAACATTTATTGAGTAAAGAAAAATATACATTTCTGAGTCATTATTACATGCTCAGTATGACATGTTACATACTAAATCTTTGACGGGCCAGTTTTTGGCAGATTTAAGGACTTGTGGCTTATTATTATTGTTGTTATTTGTAAATATTAGTTTTTTTAATTAGTGATATGCTCATTCTGCAGAGTAGTTGAAATAAAAATTATTATCATGTGATATGAATCCTTAATTGTTTTGGTCTGCTTTCCCAGGAGAGAATGGCTTATTTTGATATCGGGAGGTTTAAAATCATGTAACCTGCTGTAACTGAAGCATGATTTCAAATGACTGATTGATCAATGTATGTTTTACAGTTTATTTTACATTTTAAATTATTATTTTTTTTAATTGTTAAACTAGTCTATTGAGTGTAACTCAGCTTTGAGGTAAATGTTTGAAACTGCAAAGTTAAACTTGGTCATGTTAGACTTGTAAAATGTAAATGTCGATGGACTATTGTTGAATGGATGTGGACACTCACACACAGACACAGATGTAGCTCATCTTCACTGATTACTTGGACTATATGTACACCACACATTCACACAAACTTTGCTGAGTCTTGTTTCTGTTTAGAGAATCACGTAAGCGTTATCCTTGTCTTGCATACCTGTGTTTTTACCCTTTGTTTTGTTCATCTTTCCTGTTGTTTTGTCGCCTGACCTGACCATTTGCCTGCTTTTGACTATGCTCTTGGATTTCCTGTATGCTCCTGTTTGCCCCTGTTTTGACCGTTGCCTGCCTGATTCTCTTAAATAATCTGCACGTGGATCCTCACCTCTGTTGTCCCAGACCCTTATGTGACAGGATGGATGAATATATTTATAAAATAATATTTTTTCTTCTGAATTAACTTGTTCATTGTAGTCAGATATCTATAACGAAATATCATATTAAATGCCATACATATTACAATGATTTACCGAAAATACCTGTGAAAATAGAATTAATTGTTTCCAAATTATTAAGCAATTATCACTTAAAATATGAAAAATATTTAACACTTTATTTTAAGGTGTCATTGTTAGACAAGTTGCATGTATTTACTATAGTAATTACAATTAATTATGCATAATTACATGCAACTAATCCTAACCCAAATCCAAACCCCAACAATATAATACGTACATGTAGTTAATACGAATAGTTACACTGTAAATAAAGTGTAACCAAAAATTTGTCATCATTTACTCACCCTTTACTTGTCTCAAACCTTTATGAGTCTCTTTCTTCTGTTAAACACAAAAGGCGATAGTTTGTTGAAAGCTGAAAACCTGTAATCATTGACTTACATAGTAGGAAAAACAATTACTGTGGAAGTCAATGGTGACAAATTTCCAGCTTTCATCAAAATATCTTCGTTTGTGTTTAACAGAAGAAAAAAATAACTCAAAGCTTTGGAACCATTTGAGGTTGAGTAAATAGTGAGTAAATGTAATGTTTTGGGTGAACTGCCTCTTTAAAAAGTACAGGTCAGAATAAGTTACATGTGAAACATTAAAGTAGACACTTGACTTGCATATAACGTGCTTACTGTGTGTATAAAATCACTTTTGTTTATGTAATTCGATGCAGACACCATAATAAGATGTCTCGTCATTGATCCCTATATTTAACATTAGGTTTATCAGAAATGTAGTATATAATTTAATTTTGCCAAAGTTCAGTCTGCCATGGCTTTTATTTTGCATCATTACAAATGCTGTCTGAGACTTCTGTGCCTCATGTTTCAGATTAGTAGCTCCATTCATCAGAAGGAAAGCCACGAAAGTCTCGTCTCTGAGTCACATTGACACTGAGCCTCAGATAAACTTGGCTGAGAAACAGCTTCAGCTTTATGCTCTGTGTCTGGATAATGCATCAGCAATAGTCTGAATCTCCAGTTTGTGGAGAAAGGCTGAATCTCTTCAGATTTACTGTACCTCATGGCTCATCCTCACAGAGAGGCCAGAGTGGATGGGCTTTACTGATAAGATCTCTATCGATTGACCAGTGAGCAGCTTTTAGTGTGTGGGGTTTGTAAGATACGCTATGAATGTTGAAGAGGACATTGTGTTCGGAGAAGAGTGATTACTGGATGAAAACATGGCTGTGTTGTGTTTGTGTTGATGAGTGTTTTAACATAAATCCGAATGAACCTGGAATAGTCTTGTATACTTTCAAAAATCGAAGTCAGATGAAATGGCTTCAAAGTGTTTGTTTGCAAAAGAAATTAGTAGTATGCTCACTATCTAGAAAGCATCTTCAGGCTGCATTTAGACTAGTGTTTTTGTTTTAAATGCTGTTTTTACAATGAAAATGCTCCTTTTCCATAGTGGTGTTTTGGAAAAACGATCTCCGTCCACACTATATAGAAAATGCATATTATGTGATCATTCACACTCACTGTGCATGTGGATATTTTGCCGACATCCATTCTTGCCATCTACTAATTGTGTAATGGTCAAATGAGAAGGGCTTGACAGCGATTTGCAGTAGTCCAGAAGACCCAATCATAGAGGGAGTGTGAAGAGCACCTACAGCCCGGCAAGTTAAAAACATTTCAACTTTTCAGAATACTGCAAGCAATCTAAAAAGCGAGTCATGTGACAAGAACCAACCAATCAGCTTCACAGGTTTTTTTTTTTAGGATTAAACACATTACAGTAATAACAGTAGACTAAGTACCTCAAAGAAAAGCAGAGCACCCAAACACATGTGGTGCTTTTTAATTTCCTCCATAAATAAATCTTGTATCAGAGCTACAGCAAGGTTTTGTTAGTAGTGGATCATTGTAGTGCATGGTATGAGTGCATGGTTGATGCCAGGAGAGCGTGAGCCCAGAAGCACATTGAAACTGATGAAGAAAGTGGCCCGCCTCACTTTTTTTTTTACACGGTTTTAGACGGAATATATTAACAACCCCTAAATAAGCAGAACAATGTACTTAGTTGTGTTTAAATCCGAGTATCTTTGTAATGGCCTTTCATATGGGTGACTGATGAAATTGTGACTAAAGTGAAAACACAGTATTTGATTGTGAGTGTAATCTTCTATTCCAATCCCATAACTGGATGCTCACTTAGAAGGGAGCTGCCTGTGTAGGCAGTAGAAGGCAGTTATGTATTGGAACAGTTTTTGTGCCAATGTATGACTATCTCTCACTGAGGCATCAGTAGGCTTATCATTTCTGATTTGCAGTACAGACTGTAGACTCACCCCGGAGACGCTGTTATTCCAACCCTGTTAAAATTCAACTCGTATTGCTTTTATACACTCGTCTGTTCATATTATGCTTTTGTAAGGAGAGCTAGAAAGGCCATGGGAGGACGCACAGTCGAAGTACAGGTTTGATCAAAAGAGCGTACCCAAGCATGTGTGTACATATCCTCAGAAAGAACTTGACATGCCACTGCTACATACATCTATACCTAGAACATAAAGAATACCTAATAGATATCTCCATCCCTATCCACCCACTACCTCAAAGAGTACAGCAGGTGAATGTGTCATATAAACAGAAATAACCTTTGGCTCTCTTCATAAATGGCTTTCCTTCAACCTGCGGTAGGCTTGTTTGAATATTTATTTTATTTTATTTATTTATTTATTTTCTGACTTGCTAACTTTATGTTGCCATGGATACATTGGATTGTCAGGAGAGAAAAAACACACATTCTCACCTCAGTTTGGCTGTCTGAAATCTCACATATTTCCTGAACAACCAGGTGTTATTTTAACATTTTTTGTATGCTTGTGTTACACGGTTTATTTGTCATTTTTATATTATATGTTTTAAATACTTTTTAGCTATACAGAAAATGTCCAAAAACAATGTTAAATAGTTTTACTTTAACAACTTGCGTACAACCTTATTAGAACACGTTTCAGATTCTCTCCAAATCTGTTGAGGAAAAACATGTGTTGTTGTGAAATCTAAATTACCTCAGTTCATTAAGATGGATACAGAATTATTTGACTTATATTATTTGTATTGTTGCTATTATTAGCATTAAGAATTGGGTTAGTTACATGACAGGCTGAGTAATGTTATCTCAAAATGTGGATTTTCATTGTTGTGATTATACTTGCTAATTTCAAAATGAATCAAATATTCATACTGTATAATGTTGTAATAAATGTACTTATATCACTACTTATATCACTTACAATTTTTTTTTTGCTTTTGATGTTTTATTTTTTGAATGAATGAATAAATGAATGAATGAATGGGGCTACTAAATTTTTTAAACTGCAAAAAATGTTGATGTTAAAACATCAAGCATAATCTTGTATGACTTAAAAGATAAGTTAAAACATGGTTAACCTCTTTTAATGTGTGTAATATGAATGTAATCACGGCATGCCATGTTGTCTTAATCATGTGACCTACAAACATAAGTTGCATTGCGTTACTTCTATCTTCAAATTATTTTAGCAGTCAATCTCTGACAGGTATACAAATCATTCAGAAATCAGCATTGACAAAAAAAGTCTGTTGTCTGTTGCAGTCTCTGTTTGTGCTGCTTCCAGATCAGGCTTTCTGACTGCTGTCATTTTGAACCCTTTCAGCTCTTTGACAGTTTAAACAAAAGCGCTGCTGTTCATAATGAAACGATTCTCTGCTCTCGCTCTGTATTCTCTCATTAGCCCCGTTCTCTGATATGTTTTAATAAACTTCACTGTCATTTACAAACCTGTCTGGCTGATGTGTTCATGTCTGTGTGTTTGTGTCTGTATTCCTGCCCCTGTGACCAAGCTCGATGCAGCTGTGTGTGCGTGCAATGCATTTATTTGGTGGCAGCCTAATCAGATAGCAGTAATTGTGTTTACCCTGCTAAGGGAACATGTGCGCAGTAATTGGTGCCTTGATTAGATCCGGCGTGGCTGTGAGACTGCTATGCAATCTCCTATTAAAAACACATCGCATTCAAAATAGGATGTGCAGGCTGTGGCTGCACACTGTTTGGTGTTCAAAAACGATGCCTGCCTAGTCACAGTATGCACTATGTAGTATGAAAATGCTAGAATGGATTCTAGTGCTCTTGAGGCCCTCTTTTCATTTGTTATAAATATGCGTTCTCAGGAATCCGATCACAAGAGGTCAGTCAAGACCGTACCCACCTGATATTTACATGCATTCAAATGTGTCTCTTGTAATCATATGTGTTCAGATTTAGTCAAAGACACTTCCCTCTTATTATCACTGTTGCAGACGTGCTCAGTGCGACCCATGGGTGTTTTATTCATGTTAGACTACATGACTGTGTTGGATACAAATGAGTGATGGAGGCAAGGAGAGGAGATGGAGGTGCAGCATTTATTATAAAACAAAAAGATGATACAATATGTTTGAACCAGGGAATACTGTAGCAGCTTAAAGGCCAATTTTTACTTTTGTGTAGAATGCATGTGGTAAGTCTGCCATCCAGAATCTGTGATTGGCCGGAATGGTTGCCGTGATGAGTGTGGCCGTGGCCGAGATCCATGGGAGTGAAACGAGTCCAGTGGCATGACCATTTAGCAAGTCCCACGGAGGAGCTCCAGATGCGTACTTTTGTTCTGTCTTTATTTTATATTTAAAGTCATTGAATGTTTGCCAGTTCCCTGAATGAATGTGAGTTTGAGCTACTCCTATTTAGCATCGCACACATTTCTGACGTAAACTCATAATACCGGCAAAGAAACATTGGTGGAACATAGAATCTCCACTGTCTACTAGCGTTTCGGAAGTGTTATTACAAAGCAGGTATGTACATCAATCATGAGGCAGAAGTATAAATCAGAATTTACACCTACAAAGGCAACAAGGACTCAAGGAAGAAAAAACAAAACAGAAACACACATAAGGCCATACCTACATAGTGGTAACAACAAACTAAACAAGAAACAGGTAAACACAACTGTAAACTATAGAAACAAACATATCAGGGGAGCTGAGGAAAAACGAAATAACCAGAAATCATAAATCAGTATAAAAAATGAGCTAATTAATTCCATTTATATGTATTATGCATCACATGTGTGATGTAGAGAAGACTTGAGGAAAAACTGTGCATCTGTTGAGAACACAAGATCTTTCCGCCTCATGGTATGAGTTCTGCTAGACTCTATTTGCGAAACTAATTGCCTTGTAATTAAAATGATGCTGAGATGTGATGAATAAGTCTGCTAATGTTTATCTCTTCTCCTCTTTCTCTGCTTGTGAATCTTTCTCTCCCACACTGTCTGGTTTATCTTTCTCTTCTGGGTTATGAGGGACAGTTGATGGAGAAGGGTAAAGATATCGGCCCAGTGTGTGCGTGTGTATGTGTGTGTGTGTGTGTGACGCAGACAGCAGCAGTTGGCTGTGAGTGTAATTAAATGTGAAGGTGGAAGAGAGAGGAGTGAATTGCAGATTCATTTATCTTCTGCCAGTCAGACAGATATGGAGAGCGCATGTGAGGGTGGCTGGCAGTTAGTTGTGCAGCACTGGACTGGAATTTGAGTGATGGAGTTTGCTGATTGAACTTCAGAGGGGGGTAAGAGAGTAGGAACAGCATGGGTACATCAGCGTGCAGTAGTGTTGAAATAGCTTTCTCGCTCCCGAGTTTCTGCACATGTTGGACACAGTTGGCAGTAGAGTTGGGACTGGTTATATCATTTTTTTATAGCTTTAAAAGAGGCCAGCTAGTTGGAATTATGCAAGTAAAACTTCACTTCTCTGGCATCAAGAGACTAACTATTAGCAGCTACCGCTAGAGGCTGTGGTCTTTAGAGTCTCTATAAGTGCGCCCACCTCCGGTGCCAAAAACATTGATACAAATCACACTCAGAACGTTGCTTGTAGAGGGGTTATGTTGAGGCTGTGATCCAGATTGGAATGAGGTTCATGGGGATGAGTTTAGTGGAGGCCAGCTAACAACATCTTAACACTTTTCTTGGGAAACACATTAGCAATTAACGAAAGTGGCTACATTCTTAGCATCAATGTTTGTGCTCCTGCCTCTCATGCTGAAGATTGGGTTAAAATCCTGCTCAGAGTAGTACTCAATGTACAGTAGATCTGGATGTGTTGTGTTGGTGTCGTGACCCATGTGGGAATAATGTTTAAGGGGGGTGAATATAGGCAAGCTAATAAGAGCTGTTCAAAACATCACTGCCCAAACCTAAAGAGGAACATTTGTGACTCTTGCTGCTCTCTCAGAAGTAAAGGTACAAAGGACGCACCTTTTCAAAAGGTACATATTTGTACCTAAAGGGTGCACATTGATACCTCAAGGGTACATATTAGCACCTAAAAAGTACAACGTTTTTACGTGTTAAAATGTACCCTTGTCGTACAAATGTGTTCTTTTGAATAAGTACCGCCCCAATGACAGGTCTCATACCCTTTATTTCTTAAAGTGTGGAAACGGTGGTCTTTACCATCCTTATTAGTGCACCAACCTCACATGCCAGAAAGACTTGTTCAAATCCTGATCGGAGTGATTGAAGTAGAACCAGAACATCGGTGCCATTATGCAAATTGGAGTGAGGTTTTGGCGGATGAATGTAATGGAGGCCAGATAATAAGAGTTATGTGAGTAAACCACTCTCCTCTGGCCTCAAGAGGCACACTAGCAATTTATGTCACAGACTGTGGTTTTTGGAGCCCTTATTAGTGTGCCCCTCTCACTGGCTGGAAATTCTGGTATGGGTTCTACTCTGAGCAGAGCGATTAAAACCAGAGGGGTTACATCGGTGCCGTGATCTGGATGGAGGTGAGATTTAAGAGGACAAGTGTATCTGAGATCAGCTAGTGATAAAACCTTACTCCCTTGGCCTAAAGAGATGCAATAACAACTGATGCTAGAGTTTGTATTCTTATTTTCTTGTTAGCGCACCTGCCTCCCATTATGGCGACAAGGTTCAAATCCTGCTGGTGTGGTGTGAGTAGAACTGGATGGGTTACACTGGTGCCACGACCCAGATGGGACTGAGGTTGGAGGATATTGTAATGTGTACAGTACATCTTTCAGGACTACAATCAGTTCAGAGTTCAGAAACAATGTTAGAGAATAACCGTCTTTGATGTCTCTTTTGGACAGCAACAATACACACTGAAAGAAGTGTGAAAAGCCTTATAGGGTCCAATAAGAACAGGTTTGGGCAAGCTATAAAATCATATGAAACCAATTTAGATCAACAAATATGATTTTAAATGCTGGTTTTCTGCTGTGAACCAATACATGGATTCTGTTTGTCCTCTGTACTAGTAAATTGTGGATAATCATCATTGTACCATCTGTGCAAGCCACTGCGAGTCAAACGCAGCACACTCACACCTCTGTGTCCCCCTGAGAGCTGTGTTTATGAGTGGACCTCAGGACACGCCATACTCCGGTCAGCATGTCAGATCACTGCTGTGATTCAGTGGCTGGTTGCTCTGAGACTGACGTTAGAGGACATGAGAGGGCTAAAGCAGCGCAGGCAGGGGATAAATGCTCCGACACACACATATTCGCACCCACGGACACACAAACTTTGAAAGTTCTGCTCTGCTGACTCATAAGTAGTGGCCATTCTTCACCCCATCTGCTGCTATCTGTCCTTCTTAGGACAGGAAAGGTGGGCACTTATTTCTCTTTTCTTTCCACCCACTGGTTTACATCCTCTGTTCACTTTTATTTAGACAGGATGTGGTGGATGAGTCTGATTGGCAAGTATATGCCAGACATGTTTTGACACATCAATCATACTACATGTCTTTGTACAGGGATAACAATTTTGATTAGCAAATATAAGAATGCATCGTCATAAAATCTACAGAAATTTAAATTTTACTTGTCTCTTATCTCTAAAACACTAAAGATTTAGTGACACTGACTTTTATTGATCTTTATCATTTGACAATGGAAATGCATTTTATGTTGTACCTTGCAATGATGCATAAATCAATTCGTGGTGTTAACTTTGATTAACTTTAACATTAATTTTGTACGATTTTTATTTTATTTTTAAATATTTTTTAAAATTATTATTTATTTTTCCTTCGGCTTAGTCCCTTATTTATCAGCGGAATGAACCTTTCAGCCACAACCCAGTAGTGAGAAATTATTTATATTTGTTATTATTTTATTATTTTTGCTTTTTACTTTTAATTAATCCTCAAAAGTTTTAAACTGATGCAAAATTGACCAAAGATATTTATCACAAAAAAGTGTTGAATAAATGCTGTTTTCTTAATCCTGTTAAATGTTCATGCTTTCTACAAAAATATTAAGCAACACAACTATAAAAATAGCTAATAATTAACATCTATTGAAACAAAAAACAGACATTTCTAATTGTATATTACTCATTTTAGTCTATTTCTGATCAAATAAATGGAGATTCGAAGACACATACTGTACACATATTTCAGACACACATAACATTATGTAGGTAACAAATAATAAGAGATTGCAACAAAAAAGAAAAAATTGTCAAAAGGCAAAACAAATAAGAAAACTAAATGTTTACATTTTCAAGATCTAAAATAAATAAATAAATAAATACATATACACACACACATGTACACAAAATCAACAAAAGAGTTCACTATGATGGCTGTTGTGTAGAGAGGATTTTAAAGTTGTCTTCAAAACCTTCACGCAACCTCAAAACGAACCATTTGATGGTGAAAACATGACATATCAATGACTGGCACATCTTGACACATATTCGGAGAATGTGTGTAATGACAAACTGACAGCATTTCTCTCAGGAACATTTCTAAATGTTGTCATGCAGGATAAAAATGGTTGTTGGGCACATTCATAGAAAAGTTCATGGTGGAACATAATATTAAAGTGCAATATGTTATTCTAGTTCATAGCTATTTAGTGCTTTTGAAGTGAGGATTCAAAATAATAATAAAATAATAAAATAATATGCCACAGCTTTTACTGTAAGGACATGCTAGCCACAGCCCTGATATAGCATGTTGAAATTTATTAGTAACACAAACACAAATGTTTAAAAATTGTCACCACAGCTTAATTTGATGGCTGTTCATTCCGCTGTGGGGACCCCTGATAAATAAGAAAACTAAATGTTTACATTTTCAAGATCTAAAATAAATAAATAAATAAATACATATACACACACACATGTACACAAAATCAACAAATGTTCCATCAGCTGTTTGTCTGTTTTTATCTCTGCAACATTTTATATTTAATAAGGTCGAAAAAATTACTTTATACAAGAAACCAATCAATTAAACAATGCAGCGCTCTTCTCTGCAGTCCTGTCAATCAGTTATGAACTACTTCCAGCATGGCATCGCTCTTCTTTCCATTCAGCTTCCACAGAGACTTCCCCAGAGACCTCAACTTGTCTCCTTTTCATGGTCTCCGCCTAAAGCTGTAGCAGTGTCTCCTTGTTAGGCACCTCATATTGATTGCCTACACTTCCCACAAAGCAATTTGTTCTGCAGCGTCTCTCAGGGCACTGTCTGTCTGTTATCTGAAGGCTGTTATCAGAGGCAGTCGGAGCTCCATTCAGTGTCGTATGGAGATGTTGGATGTTAATTGCGGGGTCAAGAGTTAATTGGCCTGTGCGTCGTCCATGTCCGCCTGCAGATATGGTCAGAATAATGAAGTGTACATTTGGTTCAAAGACTCTACCTGAAAGAAGCTAACTGTTAGTATTTCGGTTCCTCTCAAAGGGTCAGACGGATAATGAAGTTGAAGCTCAAAATGTTAGGATTGTTGGGATTAATGACTTCCAGAAGTGATGTGAGCTATACAACTTTTTCCACACTATTGCATTTCAAGTTACGGTTTGCACTTCCTGTTTGGGGACTTTCATTTAAAAATACTGAAACAAATAGTAAAGTACAGGTAAAATTCATTTACACAGTGTAACTATATATAGTGACATTTGTATCACAAGCAAATCTGTGGCCAAAGCTCTTTTAATTTCACTGTGTTTTGTTCCTACATATTCCTACAGACAGTACAGTAATATTCAATATACACCCATGATATTGCTGTGGGAGGATATTTTTTTTTTGGTGTAGTTTACTATCTGCTGGAAGTAATCAGACAAATATAACAAGTTGCATTTTAAGATTTTATGGATTAACTGAGGAGAATAAAGACACCTCATTGCACCATGTTAAAAAAAATCAGCAGGTGCTTTTACATGGAGCATTTTAACTGGCTTAAAAGTACAGTATGAATGAAAATGCTCAATATAAACACCTCAGTCTGAATAAAAATGCTCAAACTGAAGAACCTGTAATCATTTCTTGTGGATTTCCAATTTAATTAAAGTATATGTAACACACATGATTAATGTAACCATTTTGAGGAAAAAGGCATGTTTTACTATAGCTTTAAGAGCAAGGGTGCTGCCATCTTGGCATACCAAAATGGCTGACATCACAAGGTTGGTATACTGTAGATACAGTATAGAAGTAATGAACTGACCATGGAGACTGGACAGATAAATTTAACCATGCATGAAGTCATAGACATGTGTTGCAGAGCTGGTGCAAGATGAGCATTTGTGCTTAAAAATATTTATTTTCGGTTCAGGGTGGGTCCAAGGTGGAGTCTCTCTTTGATCCCCTGGGCTCTGGAATGGTTGAGGAAATTCCAAATTGAACCAAAACAAACTATTACAATTGGCTTAAGATTGGCAATGAAAATTCGTGAAAAAGCGTCAACCAGCAGAACCTGGGGATTTAAAAAATAAAATAAAATAAAATAAATAAATATAATAAGTATATATATATATTATTTTTTTCCTTTTTACATTTTAGAAAATGGCAGATTGTTTGTTGTACTGTAACTTCATACACTCTCTGCATCATGCGGGTCCAGTGCATGTTTTTATATGTCCTTTATATGTAATGTTGAGAGATTGACTTGATAAGGAAGTGTCTCAACATAAACCTCACAGACATGATGTAAAGCATGAAGTCATGAATTATCTATTAATCATTGCATCCTTAGTCTGAATGTAAATCCTCTAGTCAGGCAGCACCGGACCAGAGTATTACAGTGAGTTAAGATAAAACTTTAATATAATCATTGCTATTATGCTGACTAGACTGGGAACCAAAGGGTTTGCTCCTGCCTAAAATCATATGTTGTGTTCCACTGAAAAAAAAAAAAGAAACTCGTACAGGTTTGGAACAGCATGGTGCAAAGTAATTTAGGATAACATTTTTTACTATGCCTTTAATAGAAATCTGTCGGTGCCTTGAGCTTACAGTAGATGTGTGTGACTCTTGGCAGAGGTTAATGCACAAACACACTGGCCATGTGGTTTTGAGAGATGAGTTGGTGACGAGTAGAAGCAGTATGACAGGGAAGAGTATAACAATACACTGAGAGGACAGAAATGAAGTATTCACTTTGACCTGAGCGTCTGCTGCTTTCACTGCGAGAGACTGGCAGGTTGACAAAAGAGTTCACTATGATGGCTGTTGTGTAGAGAGGATTTTAAAGTTGTCTTCAAAACCTTCACACAACCTCAAAACGAACCATTTGATGGTGAAAACATGACATACCAATGACTGGCACATCTTGACACATATTCGGAGAATGTGTGTAATGA
>CAIGQV010018299.1:13901962-13918934 GCA_903798115.1 Danio jaintianensis | reverse complement strand
TAATTTGATGGCTGTTCATTCCGCTGTGGGGACCCCTGATAAATAAGGGACTGAATAATTTGAGCTAAATCTAGCTCTGACTAGCATGTATGCTTATATTTAAAAGTAAAAGTATCAGAACTGTTTCTCAAAACATGAGTACTACAGCTTAATGTGTGCTAACCACTAAGCTTTAACTGTGACTAGCCTATACAATAAGAACTTTTTTTTTTTCACAGCATAAGTACCACTGCTTAATGTGGTGAATATGCACTAACTGCTAACATTCATTTTAATTTATTGTTTTGTGCCACAGCATGGCATATATGCTAAGCTCTGATTAGTAATTTTTTATATTTATGAATAGCAGGAACAGAACTGTTTCTCAAAAAACGAGCTTAAAGTAGTAAGTATGCTAACTGCTAAGTTCTGACTAGCATGTATTACCATTAGTTCAACAACTCAGTTTGTGCTAACCACTTAAGTTTTAACTCTGACTATCCTGTACATATTTATGAGAACAAAATCTTTTCTAAAAACATCAGTGCAAAAGCTTAATGTCGCATACTGTATATGTGCTAACTGCTAAGCTACACTCTGACTGTCCTGTTTCTTAAACAGGACATGAGTGCCACAGCTAGTAATCATGCTAACTGCTAAGTTTCAGCTTTGACAAGCATGTATGATCTTATAAGTTCTACAACTCAGTATGTGCTAACCACTTAAGTTTTAACCTTGACTACCTATTTATGAGAACAACACCTATTCTAATTACCATTTCTATAAAACCGTGCATTTATTCTAACTGCTAAGCTATAGGACTTATTAATCTGTATATTCATATTTTCAGGAAATAGAAAAGAAAGGGAGGATTGGATATGAATCAGTAAATTATTAATTTGTTCCTGGTAATTAAAAAGAGCCATGACAGAGAACATACACTAAAACGAAACATTTGCAGCCCTTTGAAGCTCTTTTTAAAAGAAAGAACTTGGAGATTGTTGTTCATTTTGCTTGGTTTTGCAATGTAATGGGACCTAAAATCAGTGATGCAACATTTATTTCATCACGCTATGCTAATCGTCTGAAAAAAATAGCTTGTTACTGGAAAAGCTACATTGTTTTGAAAACCGCTTAGCTACTGAAAAATGTACTGTAGCTATGTTAACATTGGAACTAATGTTGCTAAGCTACTTCTCAGTGTTTGAATCATCCACCACTATGGTATTGCTATCTGCTACATCATTTTACTTAACTGCCATACTTTATGTTAGCATGAGAATTTCTTTACGCTTTGACCCTTTCCGTCTATTGGACACGAGTGCGTCCCTCATTAACAGCTCGCCCTTAGCCCTCAGCCCTGCACAGCCACATCAGAATGGCTAAACAGCCCTTGCCCATCCTAATGTAAGGTGTTCCAGCTGTCATCGTTTTTATGCTAACTTTATGCTTAGCGCTGACCAGCCCAGAAAAAGGTCATTCTGACTATAATGGCAGTCAGTGCATGTTGTCAAGGGAGTTAGCCTCTGTAGACCTCTGGAAACCAGTTGTCTCACTCCCTGTAATGGATAGTTGTCTCACTCCCTGGATATGTCATTGCAAAACAAAAAATTGTTGTCACGTTACAATAAGGTAATTAATGTTAGTTAATGTATTTGCTAATATGATCTAAGAATGAACAATACTTGTAAAGCATTTATTATTCATAGTTTAACATTTACTAATGAGTTATTAGATAAGATGTATAAATACTGTAATAAATGTATTGTACCTTGTTTGTTCATGTTAGTAAATGCATTAACTATCATTTACTAATGGAACTTTATTGTAAAGAGTTACAAAAATTCTAAACCATTTTAGCCAGGCTGAAAGATAAGTTATACCAAATAAAAGCTACCTCATTTTAGAAGTGATGTTTTGGAAGATTTTTGCTCTGGAGTCAAAAGGAATCAATGCTGGTTGTGAAAGTCAGAGCCAGTCTGTTGGAAATGGAGTTGACAAATTTTACAGAAAATCTCATATAGTATGAATTTTATCTCATATATTTGTTATTATACCTGTTAAAGTAACTTTTTACCATGATAAGTTTCAGCAGTTAATCCCTATCATAAGCCTAGTCTAGACCCAAAAATATGTTATTTGGTTAATTTAGCTGTCTTTAAAACAATTATTAAACATTATCAAATACAATGCTCGTAGAATTTTGTATTCAGTCAACATTTAAAAACTAGACATTTGAACTGTTGCAATGTCCCAAAACAATGTACATATTTTTAGGCAGATTTAGGTAGAAAGAACGTTGCAGGGATGTTATGCTAACCTTACAAAAATGTTCAGGCAATGTTAAGCAAACTGAACATTTTAACGTTTTGTAAATTTTGTCCCACAACCAAAATAGAACATTAGGAAAATGTTCTCAGAACATAAAATTGTTAGCTGGTAGAGTTAGTTCAATTTTCTAAAAGTCTATTTCTGCAAGTTTGGTGCACACCAGAGAAGCCCCACTGGAGTTCATTTTAATCAAACCGAACCTTTAATCAAACCAACCGTTTGTGTTTTGAAATCTTTTCAAATGCATTTCAACCCTCAGTGCATTGCTCAGCTTACTATGTCATTGCCTTGTCAACACATCTTCAACTTTAACAACTATTTGTTTCAGTTTCATGCTTTAAACAACTCATCATCCCACTTCAACTTTTCCACAGCAATGATTTCAGACTAGCACATCGATTTGGCCCATCAGGTAACATTTAAGTCGCCGTGTTGTCAATAAAAGCAGGGAGCTCTTATTTTTGCAGGCTGAATGCACAGTGAACATCTATTTAGGCCTGGGACAAAAGGCCATTGACTTGTAGACAGCCCGTGCACTGTGGAAAAAAGGTCACCGAGTGGGTGCTAGTCATACCTGGTAAAGCTGAATAACCTGCCATTGATTTTGCTGCTCGCTGGATGACAAGCAAATCAAAGGCCCCCTAAAGTGCATTGCAGTGCTCACAGGTGCAGAGCAGCTGTCAAATTCCTGCAGTCGCTGTACGCAGGGTAGACACCCCGCTAAGAGAGTCACATGTGCGATTTCTTTATCCGTGTTATTGTTTATGGTGTTGTCTGGGATGTCATTTTGCTGGGGAAGAAATCTCTTCTTTAAAAAGATTTGTTTGTGCAAACATTTTGTCATCGTTTGCTTTATTTATTATGTCAAATATGAAAGAAGATATTTTAAGCTGTTCACACTTTGAATGTTTAATTATGTTTGAGCTTTGGTGCGATTGCTGTCTTTGTATAGTTCATTTGAACACCGTCATCCAAATCCTGGTATGCAACAGTCAAGTTGTTCATTTACAGATATTGTTTGTAATTGTGCAAATTTTTTTATGTAATTTAAAATAACTGTAAAAAATACTGTTTAAATTCAGCCTGACCTCACAAGAAAGTGTATACGTATTGTCAGAAAAGTAGTGAATTTGAACCCTAACCATAACATACAGTTTTTACAATGAGGCATTTCCCAAACTTCACCCATAACCCTACCCCTCACTGTGTGGATGAGCAAATCATACTAAAATGTTTAAATGAGATTGCATAAGTTAATATATATTAGCCACTAAATCAAAAGGTACAAATTGCCATGAGATTGCATTCCCTGTAATTCCCTCTATAAAAATAAAAAAGTTACTTTAGTTTGAATTTAAAATATAGTGTCTAAATGTTTAGCTTTTAATTTAAAGATATATTTTGAAGTTTGGGTAATTTAAAATAACAGGAAAATACTGTATAAATTATACAGTAATTTCCTGTGAAAAAAAGTATTCTTTAATTTGTTATTAATGAATTTACTGTATAATTTGTACATTCATTAAAATTTGTATATAATTAGAAATAAAAGATAATCACTATATATTTTTACTGTGTAAAAAAGTGGATTGAGATGCACAAAAATGTTCAGCTGTTGTTAAAATGTTAAAGGAATGTGGGTTCCCATAAACTGTAAAAATACTGGGTTTCACACAATTCCTTCATATTGTCCCAAGACAAATCGATTAAGTTACAAATTTAAGTGGATTGAACATAAAGCGATTAAGTTGTCCCATAATAAACTTAAGAATTGTGTTGTTTCAACTCATTTTAAATAAGTAGTTTGAACAAACAGCAAAAGTCATATTTTGAGTGTATGTACAAGCATACAATGAGCATTATTAGACCAATACACAGCATTGTTTTGGATAGATTACGAGAATCAGTAGCTTATCAGCTTTTGTTTCATACATTGACTTAAAACTCTGTTACATGGAAAATAGTGACCAATACAATTGTTGTGAGCAAAAATAAACTGCAGTTAAGAGAAACAGGAGATTTTATTTTGGATATACCATGCTTTAAAACAAAAATCCCCTCTGCGTTCTGCCGTTTGACTGAGAGGGTATCAGAATAAAGAGTCTCAGACTGTGTGAGCGAGTGAAAGAGACAGATAGAGCGAGATTGATGGCTATGTCTTGTGAATTCTGCACAGACAAACAGGACTGGAGTTTTACGGACGTGTACAGGGTCAGGAATTGAGCAGACGAGCAGAAGCCTCAGTGAAACAAGGCTGCCGCAGGCTGAAGGAGTTCATGGATGCAGAGGAGCTTCACGCTCATTTCAGTATCACTCTATCTGGAAATGGGATGGGAGATGGTGAACTATCTCAGCCTCCAAGAGGTCCATAACATATTTCAGAAATAAGGTTAAAAATTGGCACCATTAACACTGTAAATACCAGAATTCTATAACTACTACCGCTACCTCTAATCGTTTATATAAGACTATACCAAATATAATTGTTGTCATGTCATATTTACATTTGAAGCTTCCATTGAGATTTTAGAATTAAGCTGTCTTTATTTTTTATGAAGTTATTACCTTAAAATGTATTATAATATTAAAAAAATGGATATATTTTTTTGTAATATAGCACTTAATTGTGTACAAGTTACTAGACTAAACCAAAGTTATTATATTACAAAATTAAATAAATTGTCAAAATGACTGCCTTGGAAGTTCTAATCTGTTAAAAATGTATAGATTTGCTGAATATGCCATTTTAATAAAATCAATGTGCATTCAAGTTTGACTTTGTCAGCAACAGCACAGGACAGAAAAAATATATACATATATAATTTTTATTTATTTTTTTTCTGTCCTGTAGCATTGCTGACGAAGTCAAATTTGAACGCACATTGATTTTATTAAAATAAAAAATAAAAATAAAAAATAAAAAAAATAATAAATGGGTATATAAAATACCCATTTATAATGGGTAGATATAAAAGAAAATGAATGCCTATTGCACAAAGCGGTTACCCCTGTATGTACTGTAGATTCTGTAAATACACCATTATATACATCATTTTTTTTTCTGAAAACATGCATTCTACTCTGTCTGCTTCTTTTAATTGAATGTATTGTAATTCTTTGTTTCATTTCATTTTTAGCTCTTTGAAACATGCTTTGAAAAGTTTTGTGCTTGCTGAGTCACAGTCGGTACCTGCAGGTGCTGCAGCTTGTGTGTCTAACAAAATGTTTTTCAAAGTGACGAACAAGGACAAGATATGCAAATAAAGCTGTAGAACGATGGTAAACATTGCCCACAAACCACCCAAGGCCGCTCCTTTACGAATCGCCTATTCCCTGTGGAACATGACTTGGTAGACATACTCCCACAAAGGCATACATTCAAAGTGGTATGCATATATACACAAGCCTACACATACAAATATATACAGTGCTTACATTTGCAATTGTCTCCTGTGTATAAAAAGGCTTAAAGGTCTTTGTGTTTGACTGTAATATGTTTATTATTTTCTTTGGTCAGACTTAAATTCATCGCCTCCATATAGTCTTTTCTGCCCTTTTTTGACTTTCTCAGACAGACCCCAAAACTTTTTAGCGGCACTTCAGCAGGCTAACCTTGACATTGGAAAAGTGTCTCCTGGCAGGCCCTTCACTACTTAAACACTCTAATTTGTCAAGTGTAGTCTGTCAGGACTGAAAAACCTCAGCTCAGCCTGGAGTTAGACCTGCAGCACGCTGATAGTCAGGAGGTCATGATGGTTGGATGGAGAAAACTGCATCAGTGCCTGCTTACATTACTGCAGCACTGCCCCTGCTGACTCGGTTCTCAGATTGATCAAGAAGAAAAAAGAACATTGAAACCCATTTCACTTATGTAATGTAAAACATTTCAACATGTGAAGAGATACACTTACTCTGTAAAAAATGCTGGGTTCCACATAATTGATTTGTGTTGTTACAATATGAAGGAATTAAGTTAGTTTACTAGTTTTTACAAATTTAAGTGGATTGAACATACAACAATTAAGTTGTTGCAAAAAAAACTCAAGTATTGTCTTGTTTCAGCTTATTTTAAATAAGTAGTTTGAACAAACCACAAACGTCGTTTTTGAGTGTGGGAAACAATATAAACACTGATCTGTTGGAATTTGACTGAATTCTGAACATTAGTCTTAATTAGACTTAATTAGTATAAGCTCAAATATAATTAAAAAATGTCATGCACAGTCGAATGAACAACATGAAAAGTACTCCATTTGATGATAGCATGTATAAACACTATCCAATCAATTGTGATAACAAACGCTCTGCCAACATTTGTGAGAAGTAAAATATACAAATTTCATTTGAGAATATTATGGACATAAAATGGATTTTATACTGTTTGATAAAACAGCATTCATGTTAACTTTAAGGCTGGGCATATTTCCATGTAATTTCAGCAAAGTACCAACAGGAAGGTCGCATGCGAAGTAAAACCAAAGCTCACAATTTATGTGCACAGACTTTATGGTTTGATTGGCCAGAAGCAACTTGACTGCTCACACTATAGATGTTAAATTCAACACGCCACACACATCATTTTAATTGTTTAATGGTGGTTGGCAAACTAGTTTATGGTGCATTTACGGCATCTAATGGGAAGGAGTTTAAAGCTCCTTTAAAAAAAATCAAGAAATTATTATATATTATATATATGCTCAGTGGTTAGCACTGTCGCCTCACAGCAAGAAGGTCGCTGGTTTGAGTCCCGGCCTCGCCAGTTTGGATTTATGTGTGGAGTTTGTATGCGCTATAGGTGAATTGGATAAACTAAATTGGCGTAGTGTATAAGTGTGTGTGAATGCGAGTGTGTATGGGGGTTTCCCGGTACTGGGTTGCGGCTGGAAGGACATCCGCTGGAATAGTTGGCGGTTCATGCCGATGTGGCGACTCCTGATAAATCAGGGACTAAGCCGAAGGAAAATGAATGAATGAATGAATGAATGAATGAATGAATAAATATGCAGGTGCAGTGAGGGCACAAACAACGATTACAATTCTAATGGTTCCTAGCCATGGGGACCAACCAAAATTTCTCATCTCTTTTCCACTCGTACACTGCACATAACAACATGACAGACATTGCAAGACAAAGCTTAAATTTAGCCCAATTCAAAGAAGAGTCACACGAGTCAGAATTCGGCTCAAAATTGAACCAAAATTGCACAGTGAATGCCTGACCTAAGGGAAAACTTTTTTTAAGGTAGGGGGGATATGTAGCACCCAATTGAGCAGTCACTTTTTTTAAAAATTAACAAATTAACAAATAAACATATTAAGTATTAACAATTTAAAGTGAATCGATGACTGTCAATCATGTCAGAGATTGAGTATAAGTCTACAATCAGAGAGATGGAGAGAGATAATATATGTTTCTCAACTGAGGCTCATCTTTACATTTAGAGCAAAATGGATCCCAATTGAAGATTTGAAGCATGACTAGATGACTTGGCTGGACTCCGTAGAGCCAGAATGATGCTAATAATTTACTTTATAAATAATGCAATTGTTACCAATGAAAATGTATGAAAACACTTTAAAGTAAATTGAATCCACTGAATCCTCAGTTGTTATGAATATCATCATCAGGATAGTCATGATGTTTTATTGATTGCTTAGAACTCTTGTTTGGCTAGAAAATCCTGAAGTATATCTTATACTTGTATATCTAAAGTACACTGCATAGTTTAGCATGACATGGATTTTTACTGTTAAAGGGATAGTTCACCCAAAAATGAAAACAAATACTCACAATTTACTCACCCTCAGGTGGTTCCAAATCTTTATGAGTTTTCTTTTTTTTGTTGAGCACAAAATAAGATGTTTTAAGCTGGTGATCATTGATCTCCATAGTAGGAAACACAAACACTATGGAAGTCAACTTTGTATTCAACAGAAGAAAGAAACTCAAACAGGTTTGTGAAAAATGAAAGATGAGTAAATGATGACAGAATTGTTGGTTTTGGGTGAACTATCCAGCTTAAACAACTTTTCTTAGTTTACCTGGTCTCCCAGGTTCATCCAGCTAGACTAGTTTTAAGGTTTTAGAGAGACTTTGAGTGCTTTTTACCTGTTCGGTCTCAGAAATCAGTTACCCAGACCAATCCTGCTTTGTTAGGCTTTAAACGCAATTAGACTAACTTACAGTCATATTCGTAGTAGAGAATATTGGTTTATGTAAAACTCCAATCTGAACAGGAGCTTTAGAATTAATTTGCATAATATGAAATAGGTTCACGCAAATAATTGAATTTAGACTTAGTTTAGGTTGTTTAAAATCACATTGCGCCCCAAATGAAAAAGCACATTGCCCTTAAATGACTAGCTTAAACTAATAAAAGTATGCAGTGAGGAAACAAAGCTTCATTTATGCTAGCTGCACTAGGTTTTACAAATCAAATGTGAAAGATGAAGATGGAATTGTTGCACTTTCTGTTCCTTCCTACGTGCGAGAGGAAAACACGCACGGCAGCATTTTCCCTCTGATAAATTGGCCTTTTTCTCAGATATGGCAGACAATTGAATGAAGGGGCTGGTTGTGTTGAGGCACATCTAATCTTCCTGCTATATGTGCTGCATCTCCCTCAGGCCTTGTTGGCTGTTATTAAAATGTGCTTTTCCATCAAGACAGGACCCAAACGTACTTACAGTCTCAGTTCGTTCCAGTTTCACTCAAATAGCCCTTGCAAAGCAGCTGACTATTTCCCCTCGCTGCACATTGGCAATCATCTTGTCTCCAAATGTGCATTTGAAGGGAGGATGGAGAGGAAGAAGAGGGAAGGAATATTCGAGATTTATTGCTTTACTGTGACGGCATTATTGCCACTCGGCTCTCACTGTGTTTACCTTATGTTATTGTTTTGCTGTGATAAAGTAGCTTTTTATTTTCTTGTGGTTCAGTGTTTCATATAGTAAATGATGAGTACTGGGAGAGAGAGGCGTACCGGTGGGAGGGTGTTTAGTGCTGAGTTATAGGCCCTGTAACTCTATGGAGCCATTTTGTTTAGCGAAATTGATACATGGTCTTTGGTGCAGAGTGTCCAGTTTTTCTTAAAATAACATATGAGAGCTGCTACCAGTAAAAGCATTCTGAGTCAGGAGAGTAAAAGAAAAAAGTATTTGCCACAAATGGCATGACAATGCATCGCCTGAGGTTTTAAATCATAGTTTTGAGTTAATATAATATACGAATGGCAAAATCTCTCAAAAAGAGCCATATTAACATTTTATTTTGGCTTTATGATAGCAAATAAAACACACAGACAAAGACACTTTATTTTTGTATTCAACTAATTACGTGTAATGTGGATTATACTCTCAGATTCCAAAAAAATGCTCATAATCAGATTACACTTACTATTCTACGGATATTATGATTATACATTCTAAACTATTCACGAGTATACGTAACAAACTTGTAAATTAAATATACAGTATTATAGAAGCTAAGTGACAGTGTGATTTAAAACCTGGACGACTTTGACAATGACATTTATTTATTTATTTATTTATTTATTTATTTATTTATTTATTTATTTATTTATTTATTTATTAGCATTTTTACAGTTCTCGAACATTTGAGTAATACAATACCTAAAACAAGTAATATAAAGCACTACCTTCTGTTTTTATCATGTCATTTGTAATCAGTAACAGATTGCAATAAATAGCAGTCTACCCAGCACTGTGTCTGTATGAAACTTCAATAAAAAACATCTCAGCATGGACTGAATGGCATAACAAAACATGCCTTTTTTCAAATATGTCTGGATTAGTGAAGACATAGCCTTTGGTATTACTAGTTAGCATTAATGCTAATGGCCCATATGCAAAGCAATTGTATTTAAGCCACCGATAAACTTCCGGTGAAAGGTTAAAGTGACTTCTTTCAATTTCATAAGGTTCCTTTCACAGCATCGATAATGTAATTTAATTAAAATATAATCAGTTAAATAAACCTAACCATTCATTAAGTTGTTCAACCGTAAAAAGAGATGAAAGGCCATTTAAATGCAAGAACCTCCATTGAAAATACTGTAGTAAATAAATGTCAATATTTTAAAGACATGGCAAGGAACAATGTAATTTAATGCAGTGCTTCTTTTCCGGTCTGAGACCCACTTTATATTGTATATCAATCAGGCAGTGAAGATATAGGCAGTGTTGATTTAAAAAAAAAACCCGATCGTAAAGCGGCAGCGATTTTATAATGGCATTTTGAGCCGGCTTACTGAAAATAAGTCCTTGTGCATATACCTCATTGAATCACATTAGCGTACACATACATGTTTCTCCATGTGTCTGTTCATGAAGTTGCTGATAGAGACATGTCAGTAGGAGGTGATCTGTCAATAACCGTGGAAACCCAGAGGCATCGCCTGTGGCAGTTGTGACCCTTGTGCTCCCACAATGCCCTGCTCTTCTGTTCCCTCTAAATCCCCGTTACCTCCCTCTCTGCTGTCACTTTCAATCGAAGCAGTCATTCAATAAGACGTCATGCCTTATACCTCAGCCTCTCAGTCTACCTGATCCCACTCTTCCACCTACACACATTACAGCATAGTTATTTTAACTCTTTATTTACTCCCTTCAACTGTGTTTAAAAGAATTGATAGTGAACTTGAAATGGCCTGACATTTTCTGGCTTATTAAATATTTAGGAATAGTTACATAAACTCTCTACCTACCTTATATAAAACCTGTGCACATAAATACTGTGTAGAACAGTTGTATATTCTTTACGTGTATATGTGTTTTGTACTGGTTTTGTGGTTTACAAATTTGTATACATGAGACTGTTATGATCTAGGTATTCCAATGTTGAGATGGTTTATGAGGACATGAGTGCCCCGTGTGTCCTCATAATGCATACATGTTTTTAAAAAAATATCATATTTAAAAGGGTCTTTTCACATTGCCATGGTTTTCCTATGAGGGTTGGGTTAAGGGGTTAGGTGTGTGTAAGGTGATTTAATATGTGGTTTTTAGAGTATAACATACATTACGCCAATGGAAAGTCCTTATAAACCATCAAAACCACTATGTGTGTGTGTGGAGCAGGTTTGTATTGACAACAGGGTTTGAATTCTAAGGTTAAATGTCTAAATCGCTTTCTTTTTCTCACTCTCTCTATCTCTCTCTCATTTGATGTGAACTCGATCACTAAAAGGGAAGTTACATTAAACACTCAGTGGGAATTTGCCACCTCACCCTCGGCTGAACACAGAACTGTGAATGTGGATGAGGGAGGCTTTGAAATGGCGGATATAAAACTCGTTATCCAGCACAGCTTGCAAATTGTTGTTTAATTTCTTCAGGGTTACAGTAACATTTCGTTCAGACGTTCAGCTCCAGGATGAATGCGCTTTCGCTGACACGCCAAACCACTTGTATAATTCATATGGCTAAGACGTTTGTGGTTTAGTTGTGTAAAAGGAGAATAATGTACAGAGATCAAGAAAAAATTCTTAAGAAAGCTGATCTGAGCCAATAGCTAATTTTAAAAGCGGGTATCTTTGTTTATATGACCAATGACAGATAAGGAGTGATTAAGAAACCTGTCTGAAAACAGTATTTTTATTCTGTAAGTGATGTAAAGTAGTGCTAAACTACATATAAGGTTACATTAAGGACATAAATCCACAAAAGCCATCACTCGGGCAGATATTAATAGTGAAATGGTACAAAAGTGTATCATTTGAAATTTTTAGGTACTAATATATACATTTTAGGTACTAACATTTTGCTATAAGGTACCAACACAGACTCTGTACACTAAAAAAAAAAACAAATACAGGGTTCCACACAATTCATTCATGTTGTCCCAACACAAATCAAGTAAGTGAACTTAGCAAATTTAAGATTGAAAATAAAACAATTAAGTTGTCTCAAATAAATCTCAAGAATTGTGTTTTTTAGCTTCATTTTGTTAGTTTGAACAAGCAGCAAAATATTTTTTTTTGGAGTGTGCAAACTCCCAGTGACAGCCTTTACCTTTATTTCTGAGAATGTAGTTACAGAACACGTACACAATTTCTAGGCAATAAAGATGACATCTTGTAACTTTGCACACTGTGAACAAATATGTGTGCTGCTGATGTGCGTATTGAGTTAGCCTGTTAGTTGTCTTTTAGAAATGCACAATGAAACAGTGTATCGTCTGGGACTGATGATAGTTTTCAATGGATGTGAACTGACAGTCTGGGGTTTGTGGGACCTCTCTGTCTCTCCTGTCTGTCCTCCTGAATTGATTTGTGTGGATTCTCTCCACAGGGGTCAGGAACACTGCAGAGAAACGCATGACTGTATAAAATGATGAATGAATCATGGAGCGGGCACATAATCATGCAAACATGAACTTGTACACCTGGCAAATCAGTTGTATTTTTATTTGCAGCAGAAAATAATGAACAAACAATGTAAGGGCTGATGTAAAGATGCATTATGCATTGCCTCCACTCAACCAATAACCAGCCAATCAATAGTAGAATTGGATACTTGGAAAGTCTAATCCAATTCCCATGCACATTTTTCAGTGCAATGCACACAAGGCTTATTTTTTAATGTCTGTCTAGCTGCAAACATTTTTGCTTGTTGAAGTAGCTATACAAACTAATGTGCTGTGGTGAGAGAGAGAGAGAGAGAGAGAGAGAGAGAGAGAGAGAGAGAGAGAGCTTTGGCAATACATTTCTATTTGGCATTCTATTTTGGAATTTGGCATGCCAATAAAGCAAGTTTGAATTGAATTGAGGAAAAGAGAGAGAGCCCTTTTAGTTTAGCAAAGTGATTTGCATACTCGATACTGCACACTGTTAAAACAACAACTACAATATTAGCATTGTGATTAATTATTGCACAACCTTAATTGCAATGACTACATCCATGTATGTTTTGTTGTGTCTCTCCACAAGAGAGCGCTGTTTGTCATATTTATTATTTCAATAAAAATAAACTCGGAGTTGGCCTCTTGAGTTAGTGACTCAAGACTCGAGTAGGACTTGAGTCACATTTTAATGAACTTCAGATTTGACTCAGACTCGACCTAAAATGACTTCATACTTGACTCGACTCAGCACAAAGGACTTGTGGATATTTTAAAACAATTTGAGTCTTTATATATATTTAATTACATTTAAATAATTACGAAATAATTATGTGTTCTGTTGTATGCTTCTTTTATATGTATGAAGTGTTGCGGTAGATTCAGACCCTTATTATAAGATTTGCTGACAAATTCAAAAGTTTGAAACATATGGCAGGAGTCTATGTACAGGAATTTGGCTTTAAAAATGTGTCAGATCTTTTCGAGTATAATTATTTATTTCAAAAGGCCTGGAATGACTTGATACTTGATTCCGACTCGTCGCAAAAGATTCCAGACTTGACTTTGACTCCATGACTATAAAGACTTGACTTCACTTCAGCTTAAAGACGTCGGATTTGACTGACTTCAAATAAATCACTTGTGCATATGTATTTATAAACTATATACTAAATATAAGAAACTATATACTAAGCATAATAAACTATATATAAACTATATAACATGTAATGTAAACAAAAGTAAACCTGACATAACTACATTTACTCAAGCCACTTTTTACCTTGTTTATAGGTTAAAATGTTCAAAAATGTCACAAAAGTCCTTCATATGGAGATAGATATCAACATCATGCGCATCTTTAAAATGTCTTGAGGTCTTTATAAACTATTGTCCTTAAAACTAAACTATAATAAGCTTATTAAGTAATAAAAATGCTTATATCATTAAATAAAATGTATTATCTTTATAATATTCCCCTGTAGTCATTATTAATCTGAAAAGAACAAAAGCTGTTGGTGGTTTACTGCCCCTAGTGTTCGTTTGACAAAAAAACGGCAGCAGAGCCTATGCATAAATATTTTTTTTTTGCAAAAACATAGACAGAGTATCGTGTTTCTAATGAGTCTGGGTTGGCAAACAAGCATGCACGTGCCCGTTCGCTTTGCGCTTGTGTGAATACACTGCATCCCGTGGAGAACTGGCCCATTTTGTCCATCCTACAGAAAGCTGATTAGATGGGCTCACATGCTTTCTGATGACTATCTCACACGCTTTGATGTTTTCCCAACCATCAGTCTAATAAGATTAACAGAAGCTTCTTTGTATTAGCCATTCTTCCCGCTCATGAGGACTTTAGGTCATTAGAAAAGATCAATAGGTGAACCTGTTGTCAGATTTATAAGTCAGTTTCATGACACGCACGTTGAAGGAACGTAAATAAACCTTCAAATGTCTGCTTTAGTGCTTTCATCAGCAGTGGCCTACATCAACAGTATATATCTTTTTTTCAGACACATTTATGTGCACGTGTGTATATTTGCACACGCGGCTTCTTGTGTTGTCTCTCAACTGCATCTCACTTGAGGGGGATTTAAGATCTATCAGATTTAAATTCGACCGAGGCTCGAAACTGTGCGATTCTTTGAAGTCTAACGAACTCGACATTTTTTAAGCAACTTCAAACGACGACACGACTATCGCTTCTGGTCTCAGAAGGAGCATTAATTAATTTCCATTTTTCCTCTTGAAGGATAAATAAATCCCACAAAAAGAGATTTAGAACGCCAAACAAGGCTGAATCTGGGTAGCGCCGTAGCATTGTAGCTCAGTGGGATGAAAACGATTCCACAGAAGATGTACTTAATATTACTTAATAATTATTTATTGCTAATCAATTATATTGTAATTATTAAGTGCTGTATGTAAAGAGTGTAGAGGTAAATAGATAAATAAAGAAAGCTAAAATAAATTACTGTAATAGTTTTGTAATAATAGATATACTTAATCATTTATATTTCTGTTCTGTTGTTTGTTTGGTTGGTTGGTTGGTTGGTGTATTTATTTTTGCCATATATTAATTAATTATTTGATTGTATATATGTAGGTAGGTAGGTAGGTAGGTAGGTACGTATATATGTATCTGTTTATTTATTTATTTATTTATTTATTTAGTTAGTTAGTTAGTTAGTTAACTAGCTATTTATTTATTTATTTTAATTCATCTATATATTGCTTTATTTAGTTAGTTAGTTGGTTAGTTAGTTAGTTAGCTAGCTATTTATTTATTTTCATTTATTTATTTATTTATGGATTGTCTTATTTATTTATTTATTTATTTTCAATTATCTATATATTGCCTTGAATAACTATTTATTTTGGGTAAATAAGATAAGATGTTAGAGTTATAAGAAGTTAGCTGGATAATAATAATAATAATAATAATAATAATAATAATAATAATAATAACAATAACAACAACAACGACAACAACAACAACAACATGTTAATGTAATTTGATGTACACCAAATTATACCAAACAAAAATATAAATCAACAAACAAAACTAAATCTTAAATATGTATATATGTCAGTAGCTTTAAATTAATGCATTATTTAATTTAATAATATATGCACAATATGTATGCAGATACATACTGGTATAGTTACAGCATTTAACTTTATTTTATTTTATGTTATGTTTTAATTCATTGACTTTGTACTAAAGAACCAGCAGTGTTTGTACAGATGTAAAGTGTATTGATCCATATGTCCAATAAAGTAGAAAATAAAGAGAAAAAAAACACAGAGAGATTAAAGGCTTGAGAAGCAGAGACCACGGATGAAATAAAAAGACGCAGAAAGAGAGATAGAGAGAGAGAAGTGAGAGAAAGTTTAAAGTCGGCAGCTAGCAGCTTTAATTCAATAAAGACAGAGCTGTGCTGTAAGAAAATGAAAAGTCTTGTAGGGAGTCATTAGGCGATGTGTGGTTGCTGGCATTGACACAATGCCACAGGGAGATGCCAGCCCAGCACTAATAAAACAAGTGCAAGTGTAAGAGGAGAAAGTGTGTGTGTATGTGGGCGAGATAAGTGACCCTCATGTTCTTTCTGTCTCTTTCTAAGATTAAACCATTTTTTTTTCATCTTTATGTGCTTTTAGATTTGTTTTTCACTAGTTCAGGGTTATAAAACATACACTACATTACCCGTTTGATTATCCATTCGCTTATTTATTATCATTTACTTCTTTAAGTATTTAACAAAATGTGTTTTTTAAATGAATCTCATAAAACATTGCTCAGATTATTAGATTCAATGATTATAAGATTAACTTTGTTTTGAATTCTTCGTTGTATGCCGGCAAGTTATAGGGTTTGCTCATTGTTGTTGCCTGTGCTAGAATATATTTAGCTCTTTTTGATTGGTAATTGACTTAATTGTGTTTGTGGTTTATCGGACAATTTCTGATTTGCTAGTTCATTAGCTCATTCTCTGTGGATCATTGGTTCATTTGCACAGTAAAAGTCTTTAATGTTTAGTGCCAGGGAAAAAAAAGGTCACTTCTTTTAATCGGGTTATGTAGCTACGATTTTTCTTTTTTTTTAGATAAAGTGTTTTGCATATATTTTATTTTATATTATGTGTTCTGTGTTTTGTCATGGATTAAACTAAATAATAAAATACCAATTAAACATATATTCTATTCTATTCTACTATTTTTATTTATTTATTTATTTATTTATTATATATTTATATATAATTTTTTAATATATATATATATATATATATATATATATATATA
>CAIGQV010018299.1:13878504-13891962 GCA_903798115.1 Danio jaintianensis | reverse complement strand
ATATATATATATATATATATGAAATGCTAGCTCATTTATAAAAAAGTTTAATGTACTCTTAAAGGTCCCATGAAACTAAAATCAAGTTTTTTAGATCAGTTAGTATCAGTATTGTTTGTTTTCAGGATATCTATAAGGTCGTGTGCACCTAAATGCTCATTTCGTCACTGTTTTGAAGATATAAAACTGATATAAACATTAGATGTGTGATGCGAGGCTTATTCCATGACACGAGACGAGACATGAGATTAGGTTGTAGAGAATGAGACGAGATTTTTACACAATTTTTAAGGAATCTTCAATGATGAAATATATGAATGGAAAACAGCCTTTTATTCAACTGGGGGGGGAAACAAAAATCACAACATGCAAAACTATTTAGGTGCTTTTTTAAATCAACTTGTTATGAATGTTATTTTACTTTGATTTTAATGAAGTAAATTGTACAGCTTCTCCCCTGTACAATTTTACATAATAAATCTAACTCCTTTCTACAAATTGAACTTAAAATAATGTAATATTTGGTATTTCATTTTTTTCAGCAGTTTCACTTTCATTCAGCAACATTTTTTTATTCATGCCCCCGGGACAAACTCTGAGCTTCTGTATGTGAGTCTGAAGTAAGGACTGATAGGAGAGAGTTGTTTTAATAGAGTTTGGTACCGCACACCAAGTGAAAAGAAAACATCCGCTTTTCCCAGACAGCATAAAATATGTTCAGTGATGATGATGGTGGGTATTAGTCACCAGGAGTTTACTATGTATGTGCGCTTGGAGACGTCATACCCGCCCGCCCAACCGCAACACCGAGGCCAGACTGGGTTGCCAGGTGTGTACAAAGCACTCGATTTGCTGGCCAATCCAATGTTCTTTAGTATCTGACATGCCCCTCCCTCTTCAAGACGTGCTTGAGCTCAACCCCTGTCCCGGGCAGAGTGGTAATAACACAAAATGCTATTGGCTGTTTGTTTGTTTTTTAAAGGACAGGATCTACATTATGTCTCACCCTCTCTTCATGTTTCGATTGAGATTACATCAAACATCGAATACAAAATGCACATTTCAAAGCACTTCAAGGGACCTTTAGATTGAAATTACTTATGAGGTAAATTCCTTAACTAAACAAAATGGTAAAGAAGCATATCAGTATCTATTTTAATTTTGAAATGTTTTTTAATGTAATAAGAACTGGTTAAGTTATTCGTTCATAAACCAGCCATAACAAGAAAGCATTTTCAAAACCACTTCAACTCAACATTTGTCACAATGTATCAATTAAAAATGGATTTTTAAAACATCTTAAGTGTGAGTGTCAATCCATTAAAAATATATTTATTTTGCCAATGTGCTACCTTTTTGCTATACATTTGGCTCCGAATGCATTTTGAAATACACATTGAATTTTGCTACAAACATCCCATGATCCTGCAATTAGGGCAAATAACATTTAAAAGTGTTTTGTTACCATCTCTGCTTGTATGTGTTGCACACATTAATTAAATCCAGGTATTACCTTTTCAGTTTAATTGAAGCAGTCTTTAAAGCATTAATATCAGTATGTAGTTTATGGAAAATGTTAATTATATCATTTAATTTTCATTTTGCCTCAAACTTTGCACATATGTCTCAGAAAATGCCAATCCAAATATAAAAATGCATTGTCATTTTTAAATGCATTACATTTCAAAATGTATTTTGCTACTGATATGCTTCCATGTTCTGGCACTAAACACAAACCAAAAGGTCACAAACCAAACTTTATTTTTGATTCAGGTCTTACATTTAAATCTAATATGTGGTGGATGAGGAGATTCCCCCTTACAAAGATGTAAAGCGCTTTGAGTGTCTAGAAAAGCGCTATATAAATGTAAGGAATTATTATTATTATTATTATTATTATTATTAATATACATATGTTATCTTTTTTAAGCTGTTGACCCAGTTTTTACATTTGCACTTGTGACTTGTGTTTAGTGTGTGACCCCTTGTAAAAGCGCATCATCCACTGGCCCAATTGATTTCATATTCATTCTTACTGATGAGTCGATCCACCAATAATTGAAAGAAAGAGTGAATCCTAGGGGAAAAAGACTGCGAAGGCTGTTGGCTTTCACGGGTTAACTGTAAAAGCGGACAGTCAGCATTTCAGTTAGTGGCTGATAGCTTATTCAATAGGCTTCAGTGTTCACAAGAAAATGGTTTCTCTCTTGTTTTCTCCTTATCCTTTCTTCCACACGAACAAATAGACTCCATTTACACTGTCAAACAATTCAGATGATTTTTTTCCCCTCTGATATCTGCTGTATTGAATGCATGCGAAGAACAAAAGCACAAATGATATCTTTTTATATGTACTTTCGAATGTGAGCTACATGCTTTAAAAGTTTAAACTGTATATGATAACTAGTCACAATCATACCTCATTCCCCAAGCTATTGGCTGGGGTGTGAGCAATACAAATAAATTAATATTATGTATAGTATATTAAATATGTAAGTAGTTCTTCATCTTCATGGTATTACAGTTGTCTTTCTTCAGTTATAAGTAGTCAAAAACACCAAAACAAAGATTTGCTGATCAGTCATTTGCCAAATGGATTCATTTACACCAGTGATGAAGACTAGCTTTGACCATTTAATTGGATAATAGATTGTTATTCAATTGTCACACTCATTTTGGGGTTTATTTCTCTCTTTGTTCTCAAAATAATGGTTTAAATGGCTAAATGCTACTTTGAAGGGATAGTATGTCTAAAATGTAAATGTTATTTTAATTAATTAGCCCTCACGGTATCAGGTATCAGTGGCTTTGGTTTTTTTCTCCTCAGTAGAATATTAATGGATAGTTTACCCCAAAATGAACATTCACTCACCATTTACTCACCCACAAGTTGTTCCAAAACTTTATGAATTTCTTTTTTTTTTCTGTTGAACACAAATGAAGATATATGATATTAGAAATTTATTTTCATAGTAGAAAAAACAATACTGCCAAAGTTAATGGCTACCGGTTTGCGCAGTTTTCAAAAACTGTTTGGAATGAGTGAGTAAATGATGACAGAAATAAAGATTTTGTGTGAACTATTCCTTTAAAGAAGATTGTTGATGATTTAAAGAAGAAAGTTGATGGTGAATCTTGGAGAGTAAAAAAAAAACAGAACATAAGCAGAGAAAATAAAATGAATACAGTTGGCTCCAGACAGGGCCGGCGCATCCATAGAGGTGTGTCCTGTCTAGGCGCCCCCTCATTTCCAACAGCGCGACATCAGCACCACCTCACTTCCGCTTTCACTTTCAGGTTGAGGGCGGCGTGATCGTCGCTTGCCTAGAGCGCCAGTTTAGCTTGCTCCGGCCCTGGCTCCAGAGGATGCATTAAGGTCTTGTAAAGTGAAGCAATCAATCAATAAGTCTATGCAAGAAACTGAGCATTATTTATAGCAAACAATCCTTAGTGCGTTCACAATTCGATATTTTAGGAGTGCTTTTTATATGTCCACTTTTTTATCTGCAGAAAAGTGTAGTTATGGTATCTGTCAGTAGGGGTTAAAACACAAATGTCTCCTTTCACTCTAAACCGGTGCATATCAGAACATCTAAGCCAGAAATTGTAAAAAAGAAAAAAAAAAAAAAAAGAATCATGTAAAATTTCTTTACATAACAGCTAATGTTCCCCAAGGATTGCAGCAAGTAGCGAAAGATGCAGTTCCTAGCTCTGTTCCTGTTTCATCTTCATTTCTTCTTTTCTCATGTTTCTGTTTTCATCTTCTTGTCTGCAGGGAATCGCAGCCTCTGCGCGATCTAAAGGAGAACACAAACAGAAAGTTTTTCTGACTGTGTCCTTTGGAGGGATCAAGATCTTCGATGAGAAGTCGGGGGTGAGTCGAGGGAGTGGGAATTTTGTCCTGTCACTATCCCATGATCTTTTGAGGGAAGTGTCTGAGCCACAAATACCAATCCTCAGATGCCTAAACTGCCTTCCGTTTGTTTCATCTACAAAAAAAAGGACATTCTGTGTTTTTCGTTACTTGGTAGCTAATACCTAGTTGACATTTGCTTTCTTTTCCTCTCATCAATGTATTGACTAATGAAAGGGAAGTTCTATAAAGCAGGCTCTTCTGCATCACTGAAAGCTTAAGTACAATGGGAGATGCTAATTGCAACAACAAACACTGGGTGAACTGCGAAGCAAACGATTCTGAAGAAATGGCTCAGACAGTCAAAAGAATTCATTAGCTTGTGAGTTAACTATTTGACTAAGAGGTCATTTACACCGCAACCTTTTCAGCCAAAAACAAGAAATGTCTTTATGCGTTCTGCCTATGTGTTTACACGACAATGGCGTTTTTTGGGACTGAAAATGCATAAATCTGAAAGCAGGTTACAAAGCGGAAGTTTTTGAAAATGCCGCTGTTGTTATATTCATATAACACATGAAAACGAGAGTCTATGAAAACGATAATGTCATGCACGTTTATGGGACATGTTTAGGGAGGTGTAGTGTTTAGGAAGGTGTTGTGTTTAGGGGGGTGTAGATTAAAGACAAGCGCGAACAAACAGAACAATGGTGGAGTAGCCTACATGGTAGTTTTGTTGTTTCTTAAGTGTTTTCTAAGGGCTGATCTCACCAAACGCACTTTTCCATTTTGAGAACGTGAGGCACAAAAAAATGCCTTTTTTTGTTGACATGAAAAAAAAAGAAGTGTGCTGTGCTTTTATGTCATTTTATTGTGCCCGAGCGCTGCTGTTGATATTGTTATAATTGTAATATTTATTAACAATGTGATATTCCGGATAACTCGAAACAGCGGCCACTAGTCTCTCCTCCATCTTTAAAAGTCTTCGTAGTCGTATTGACAACACAAACACTTTTGTCACCTCGATGGAAACCCTGCCTCTGCTTTCCTTTGATTGGACAACTTTTAACTGCCGGTGCAAAGAGCGCAATGGAAAAGGTGCAGCAGGTGGCAAAAAATGTACAAAATGCTCACGGCCATTAGAAAACCATTCAAAAAATGTGCCTCTCATTGCAAAAAGTGCATTTGGTGTGATTAAGGCCTTAGACCTTAGGCCTTAGATCAGCAAAGTGTGGATTTACTTTACATTTCAACCAATAGTGGAGACACACTATTACACTATATACTATATAGTATATACACACATGGTAAGTTCTACATACACACCAGTGCAGAGTGTCATCACTTCCCTACAGGTACTGTTTTCTAACAAGGCGACAGCGGCAAATACTGGCCTGGCCTACAGTAATACAATGTTTTTGGCTATTTTATGATTATATAAATATGGATCATTTTGAAAACGTTGTGTTAATGTGAAACTACACTCTAAAAACTGCGGGGTTAAAAACAACCCAATTTGGGTTGTTTTGGCAACCCAGCACTGGGTTCAAAAGGGACGAACCCAACGCTGGGTTACTTTGACCCAACAAGTTGGGTTGCACGTTTAACCCAGCATGTTGGGTTGTGATTTTAACCCAACTATTAGTTAAAAATGACTACACTGCTGGGTTGAATGCAACCCAAAATGGGTCAACATTTTGATCTTAAAACTAAAATATAATAAAAATATGGTACTAAAATAAAAACAATTCTACAACAATACATACTTCAGTAATGGAATTTTATTTATGACAAAACATAAAAATATGAAAAGACATTTTTCCCATCTCCACCTCAGCATTAACCCTTTGACTGCCTGCACTACCAAATGGTTGACCATGTTTTGACTGTTTTAAATAATGGTTTACACACACACAGCATTGTTGGTTTACAAGAAAATCAAACAAACATAATCCTGTTGCACTACTACACTTGCTTTCTTGTTGTTGTTTTTTTTTACAATAAAACCAAAATCATGTTAAATGAGAATCTGAAATATTTTATGGCATACTTAAAAAAATAAAGATGATTTAGTGTTCAAAAATGTTTTATTTTGAATATTTTTTAAATAAATTGGTCTTACACTTCATATTTCCAGATTGTTCATAGTATATGTATTAATTCCGGTATACTTTTACCATAAACCAACATATCAACCATTTGGTAGAGGTTGATATTTTAGAAACTATGGGATGTGTTAAAAAATGCATTGTGTTAACTAGTGACATTAGGAGTTAAGAAATGCAATCCAATTTTTTTTTTATTGGTGGGGTAGTTAAAGGGTTAAGACAATTTCTATGAAAATTTATCAAACTGTATCAAAGAAACACTGTGACTAAAGTCAGTAACAACGCATCAGACTGAAGTCAGACAAATGAACTTAAAATATTCTTTTCAAACTTTTCATAACATTTACATCATGCATAAATCAGGAATTATCAGTAAGAATCAATTGCAATGTAATTGCAGAGTAGAGGACAAATAAAAGTATGTAGAAGTAATAATGAAAAAGCATCTAAATGACTAAAGTCAGAAAGATTAACTTCAAAATACAAATTTGTGCACAAACATCAACATATCCTAACATATATAAATCATCAACTGCAATGTAGAAAAAAAATATGTAGAAGTAATAATGAAAAGGCATCAAACTGACTGAAAAAACAAAAAAACAAAAAAAAAAACTAAGAAAATACAAATTTGTTTTATTATTTATTTAACTTTTTTAAAAACCATTTTAAGGTCAAAATTATTAGCCCCTTTAAGCTATTTTTTTTTAATAGTCTACAGAACAAACCGCTATTATACAATGACTTGCCTAATTACCCTATACTGCCTAGTTAACCTAATTAACCTAGTTAAGCCTTTAAATGTCACTTTAAGCTGAATACTAGTATCTTGAAGAATATCTAGTAAAATATTATGTTCTGTCATCATGGCAAAGAGAAAAGAAATCAGTTATTAGAAATTAGTTATTAAAACTATTATGTTTAGAAATGTGTTGAAAAAATCTTCTTTCCGTTAAACAGAAATTGGGGAAAAAACAGGGGGGCTAATAATTCTGACTTCAACTGTATTTAGAAGTAAAGGTGTACAAGTTGAAGTACACAGAATCCAAGATAGCGGTGAGGTCACAGTATTAATAATTACTGTTTGTCAGCAAAAATTAATGCTTGCAGAAGTCTTACTGCCAGTGTCTCCTCCCCAGGAAGTCCATACACCACAGTCTGTAGAAATTGCCACACCAGGGAACACTGCTTGTGGTAGTTCACACCAAAGATGTAGAATGCTTTAAAGCAAACGTCCACTGCAGCAAGTAATGTACTTTGCACAAGTGCTGTGCCATTTATTATAGCAAAGGCTTGAAAGCAGTGGTGGTCTCCAAGCACGAGAACATAAGGAAATTCAATGGACTCTTTTGAACGAAGGTACTCAGCCATATTGATCCCAATCTGAAAAAATTAAAAATAAATAAAATTCATTAAGATTCATCAAGAACTCAAAAGTGTAAAAGTTAAATATCTTTAGAGTTACCTTTAGAACACCTAAAATACCTTTAGGTGCTATTAAGACCATAACACACCAAGCTATCAGCCGGTGTTGGCATTAGTTAACCACTGACCATGGCACTATGCTGCAACATTTTGGCCCAGGTGCAATGACTAAATGCAACAACAGGGTTGGCTTTTTTTTTTTTACAATGTCAGCATAATTAAAGGAGAAATCCACTTCCAGAATAACAACTTACAGATTATGTACACCCCCCCCCCAAATGTTCATGTCTTTTAAAAATTATGTTTTCTGAGGAAAACATTGCAGCATTTTTCTTATTTCAAATGCGGTTATAAACGATCCCAGACGAGAAAGAAGGGTGTTATCTAGCGCAAGGGTCTAATCTTTTTTTTTTTCTTAAAAAAATACAATTTAAATACTTTTTAATGTCAAACACTCATCTTGTCTTGCTTTGCCTTGTCTGACCTGTGTGTATTCTAGCTCAAGACAGTTAGGGTATGTTGAACACTCTGACTGTATTTTACACAGTTCAGGGAGAGTAAGGCAAGATGAGCATTTGAAATTATTAAGTATTTCAATAGTATTTTCTTAATGAAAATAGATAAGACCCTTCTTCCTAAGCTGGGATCGTTTGCAACCACATTTGGGATCATTTGAAGCCACATTCAAATTGTTTTTTGGAAGTTCAAAATTGAGGCACCATCTCAGTCCATGGAGATGGAGAAAAATGCTGAAATGTTTTCCTAAAAAAAAAAACCCCAAAACAAACAATTTCTTTACGACTGAAGAAAGAAAGAAAGAAAGAAAGAAAGAAAGAAAGAAAGAAAGAAAGAAAGAAAGAAAGAAAGAAAGAAAGAAAGAAAGAAAGAAAGAAAGAAAGAAAGAAAGACATGAACATCTTGGGTGACAAGGGGGTGAGTACATTATGTGTGAATCTTTTTTGTTGGAAGTTGACTTCTCCTTTTAATGAAAATGCATAACTGGTACCCAGTGCTTTCTCAATTCATGTTAAACTTACAGGCCATATAGAGTTTGTTGCATTCACTATCAATATAAAGCTGCTTTGACAATCTGTATCGTATAAAATGCTATAGAAATGAAAGTGACTTGACTTTGAGCCAAGGATTTAAAGACTGAAAACATTTGATCACTTCGCTTTAAAAAAACATGCAGTGCAACAGACTTCATAATTACAACAGTGTCTTATGATTATTTATGTGCACAAAGCCATATTTGCATTTTAGTTTGAATGATGCTTTGTCAGGTGACAACTAAGAAAAAAGCATTTCCTTCTATGTGTGTGCTGCTGTGAGAGGCATCTTACCACTAAAAATTTGCGAAATATAAACCATAGCTGTGACCAAATCACTCCCTACTTACTGAAATTTATTTGTCAATAAAGAAATTATATTTAGATTTAAACAGAAGCAAAATTAAAGTTTACATTTGTATTTTATAATAACAAACATTCATTCGTTCATTAATTTTCCTTTCAGCTTAGTCCCTTTATTAATCAACGGTCACCACAGCGGAATGAACAGCCAACTTATCCAGCATGTTTTATGCAGCAGATGCCCTTCCAGCTGCAACCCATCAGGAAACACCCATACACCCTCATTTACACAGACACACACACACACACACACACACACACACACACACACACACACACACACACACACACACTGCGGACAATTTAGCTTACCCAATTCATCTACACTGCATGTCTTTGGACTGTGGGAGAAACTGGAGCACCCGGAGGAAACCCACGCCAACATAGGGAGAACATGCAAACTCCACACAAATGCCAACTGACCCAGCCGAGGCTCGAAACGGCGACCTTCTTGCTGTGAGGCGACAGCACTACCCACAGTGCCACCCTAATAACAAACATAAAAACAAATTTTTCATTATTAATAAAATAGCTGTAGGAAAAGCATTATGCAGTAAATGCATCAAAAAACTTCGAATTGAATCGTTAACCTCTGAATTGTAATCAAATTGACCTAAAGATGAGAGTTCGCGCCTGTGCTAAAAATAAAACAAGAGAAAGGCACTGGTTGCATGAACAGCAGATTTAAAAAATTAACCAGTCAAAGGCAAATTGGGATTTATTTTTAATCTCTCAGTTTAAAGTGTTGAAGTGGCTAATGATTACTAGGGCTGCCCCCTAATAATTTACTAACCATTAGTCAACCAAAATTTTATTAGCTGCAGAAAAAAAAAAATCCACATTGGCGAAGTCACGCAGATTGTTAACAGCTGATCTATGCAGTAGTAGCTACACCAGGCAGGATATCCTAATGCTTTCATCGACCTCAAATAAGCTATGACTTATCATCTGAAATATAGTAGCAACTTTACACTACATTACATTTCGCTGTGTGCACTCACAATAACAACAAAACAGTGCACTTTTATAAATAATGAAAGTAAAAGGATGTGCTTTCTGCGGTCTCAGTCTTTAGACAAGGGCAGCCATAATAATTACAATGAGCCAAGTAAAATATTACTACATACCTTCAAATGTGGGCATTAACTCTTCAAGATTCCATCCTTTTAGTTTGGTTTTCACATTTTCATCCATCTGAAACAGAATAACAGATAAAAGCATTTTAGCAAAATTAAGTAAAAAAAGATGATGTTAGCCAAAAGTCACTTAATCACAAAAAACTCACAAATGATCATTATTATCCTGGGTGTGTCACATAAAATGGTGGTCAAACTTTTTTCTTTTTGGCGGTCGAAGATGATTAGGTTGGATTTAGCCTTAGCTTAGACATTCCCGTCTGCATCAAACTAACCATAAGTACAGGATTAATTAAAGATAGGTCAAATCACGTCTAGAATGTAAAATGCTCATAGTAAATTAATAACATTTGCTATTCAATGTACAGCTAAACAAAATGTACAAGCAGAGCAGGAAATTTATTAAGTATGTTCTGACAAAAAAAAAAAAAATCAACAACAACAACGTTTATTGAAGCTGAATGTAACACTCTTATGCATCAAAGTATTGTTACAAAAATGACCTGAAAAAAAAAAAAATCAATGAACAAATTTTATAAGTACAAGAGTAAAAATACTACTTACTGTTTTACAGTTTACACCTCAGAAAGATCACAAATCACAGTACTTGCTGCCATTACATAGAAAAATCTGTCATTCAAAAGGCATTTTATTACAATAAAAAGCTCCTAAATGATCCTTATTATCCTTGGTGTGGTGCTTATAAAATGACCATCGAACATGCTTAACGTTAGTTTCAAGCATTCTTTAGCCTGAGCTGAGCTCAGACATTCCCGCCTGCATCAAACCACTTGTCGGACTGAAGGAATTACATGTTCATAGTAAATTAACGTCGTTTGCTGTCGAATGTACAACTAAGTTAAACGAAATGTAACTTACCTTACAAGCAGAGCGGGAAGTTTTTGTGTATGTGCTGACCAAATACCATCAAATTAGTTAAGTAAACTCCGCTGTATCAAAACCGTATCTAACACAGTAGACTTAACGTATACAAAAGCAATATTTAAAAAAAATTACCTTATCCTTTCCAAGCTCCTTCCGTTGACTCATTCCGATGTCACGCGCGCTTTCCCGTCCACTGAGCAAGAGGTCGGCCGTGAGGCGAAGCAAGAGGTCGGCCGTGAGGCGAAGCAAGAGGTCGGCCGTGAAGCAAAGCACGGCGGTCGCTTAGTCGTTAGGTTAAATAAATTGCGTATATATATATTATACAGTAAACTAAATGTGTTATTTCTTATGAAAATTGTTAAATACACACTGAGTAGCTTACGTTTCAGACAGAATTTCACTCGCTTCCCTCTAAAGACGGCGCAAAAAAAATGGCGGTTTCTCACGCTGATGTCCCTGGATGTTGACGTGACGTGCATGCTCTCTTTCACGTCCGCGTTCCCAACCCAGCACTGCTGGGTTACAGATCAAGACCGATTTTCAACCCAAATTGGGTTAAATCAACCCAACTTTGTTACCCAGCAGTCTCAACCCAGCATTTGGGTTAAAAAGTCAACCCAGCATTTTTTAGAGTGTACATTTGGCTACCATTTTTGGCTACATTGTCATGTAAACATAGCCTAAAGTCCTGTTTACACAGTAAAAAACAATCACTTTAAAAATATATACATTTATATTGATGACTACATATGAGTTTCAAGACAAATGGACAAGAATGTTCGGTTTATTATAAGCTCCAGTTATGCTGTCTACCGCTTTAAGTGCTTGAGCTCAGTATTGATTCTAATTGGCTGTCAATGTGGGCATTGTTAATCAGCCAAAAAATTTACATTGCCAATTCATATGAATTTTAATCTAATTAATTGCACTATGTGGCAGTTAATTAATCTAATTAGTCACATATTAAATTGGACTGTGCATAATGATGACACTTTGAAGTCAAGAAAGAAACAAAATGGCAGATCAGTGCAAGAAACTATTTATATTTATGTCTACTATTTATATGTATATCTATATTTATTTAATATAATTTTTTATCCACAGCCTCATTAAACAGTCTTTACCATGTTTGCAACACTTTGGAGTACAAATTTACAATGGCAACGGTAATGATACCAATAGACCAATAACATTTGACTGCCCAATCAGAGCAGATCTTTAAATAAATAATTGTAGAAATTATTAAAAGAAATGAGATGATTTCAAATCTATTTTTTGTCCATGAATGGATGAAAATCTATTGTAAGAGACCAACAAAACAAAATTAGGATCCTTTAAAAAAACAAAAAAGCATAATATTTCAAAGTACCAATTATTTCACAGAAAAAACAAAGCAGAATAAACTATTTTGCTTATGGACATCTAGTTTATAGTCTAGCGCTAATAGCTTTTCAACAAACCCTCCTCTTCTAGGCCTCAAAAGTTTGGGTCGATGAGAAAAGATGGTTTCTGCGTGTTAGCATGCGCTTGCTCTTAGCAGGCTTGACTCCGCTGTACTTCGGGCGGGGGTGATGCAATCCTTTGGGAGAGGTAAGCCTGTGTTAATGATGCGTTTTAAAGAGAGGAGCACTCTCTGGGGAAATCAGAGAAGCCTAATTGAACAGACTTCTTGGAAGAGAACGACCGTAGCTTTACAAACCCATCTGCAGCGTTCTATACTCCATCTTGATGGAGAGTAAATGGCAATAACTGCTAGTGAATCACACCTGTGCTAGTTATAAACGGAGGGAATAATGCGTATTTATGAAGTACCAGACCGAATCATGTAGACCTAAGTGCTGTTCCACAGAGGAGTTCACTTTGTGATAGGTGTTGATGCATGTCTTTCTTTCTTTGGTGTGGAGTGGCATTAAGCTTATTAGGTTTGAAACCAGTTTTGAAATTGATTGATTGATTGATTGATTGATTGATTGATTGATTGATTGATTCATTGATTAATTCATTGATTAATTCATTAATTCATTGAGCAGGTAATTGACTGAATAATTGATTGAATAATTGATCGACTGATTGATTTGTAGTGCCATTAAGCATATTTGGTTTGAAACCAGTTTTCAGATTTATTTTATTTTATTTTATTTTATTTTATTTTATTTTATTTTAATCTGAAGTCTTTGAATTCGTAACAAAAAAAATCTGAAGTTTGCACTATGTGGCAGTTTATTAATCTAATTAGTCACATATTAAATTGGTCTGTGGATACTGGTGACACTTTGAACTCAAAATGAAAAAAAAATGGCCAATCAGTGCAAGAAAGATCGAAAGATATATATTTATATCTATATAATTTATATTTATATCTATATTTACATATGTATATTTACATATATTATGTGTACAACATTATTACCTTTTTTTATCACAGCCTCAGTAAATTCTTCTAAAAGTCTTAAGCATGTTTGCAACACTTTGGAGTACAAATTTACTGTGGCAACGGTAATGATACCAATAGACCAATAACATTTGACTGAGCCATCTGACCAATTGATTTGTAGTGACATTAAGAATATTTGGTTTGAAACTAGTTTTCAGATTTATTTATTTATTTATTTATTTATTTATTTATTTATTTATTTATT